>JASDQU010405086.1:0-10680 GCA_032191745.1 Picea mariana | reverse complement strand
ACAACCATAACACATCAGAAAACAAACTTTTCAGATGGCTGTTATAAAACAGCAATTACACAATTTATGACAGCAGAAAACTTAGTGACTTTGCTTGGTCAAAGACAGATCAAGAAGTCTTGCTGATAGGACCTGGATTTTCTACACAATTGAACCAGAATAACCAACAAATCTCGAAGAGGGGGATCTCCTTTTTCATTCATAGATGTGGGTGAACGAGATCCCGTTGCATTTTATTGTTGATAATAGAATCCAAAAGAACCTCATCTCAGCAGAGGTCGTCAAAAATTTTGGATTGTCAACAAAACCAAACTGGCATCCATATAACATCAAGTGTCTTTGCTAAGGATGATATCTCTTTGTCATCCATCAGTGTCGATTTTCATATGGCATCAATCCATTCAATGATGAGGTATTATGTGACGTTTCCCCACCTGATGTTTGTGATGTTCTTTTGGGATAGTCATATATGTGGAAGAGCCATGCTATTTATGATTCTCAACCCTGTAGTGTCATTGTTACTCTAGGGGGTTATCTCTACAGGATACCAGAGGTAGTTCCAACTAATTTTCCACCTAAACAGTGTCGTTGCATAGTATCTCATACTACAAAATTCAGCTTTTTCACAGTTTGTTCAAAACGTGAATAGAAGAACACCGCAACCACTAGAGCCTCAGTCCAAGCACCTTCTATCCGATAGAAGCAGGTCGACAATATTGAACCAAAGCACAAGGATTCCTTCTGCATGTATTCATCTCATGTATTCAGACTAGTTAAAAGGTTCCAACCCTTCCAGCCACAGGTTCAAGACATCCTTCAACAAGTTAATCATCATAACTTATCAAGTAAGGCAAACAACTCATCTAGAAGTAGATTCAGCAAACGCTTTTCCCTCTCCCCCAGGCACTCAACGCAATGGAGAGTCGAGACCATTTATTCTTAAGGATTGATGATTGATCCAAGTGGATATCGATGTCCACCCACCTATTCCAACTAGCTCAAAACAATTTTCTAGAAACTTACTATTTTTAACAATTTTTCGATTCCTAAACTTCCGGGGCCATTTTGAGGGCCTAAATGAAGTTTTTTTGGGATCGAGCACCTCAATTAATTCCAAATCCTATCATTGAAATCCCAAAAAGAACCTCCTTGATGATACATTTCCAACGAGCTATTGTTTTCCCCAAATGGATATCGTATGCCAAAGTTACGCCCCGGGGAAGTTGATACACCAAACTACCCAAAACAGGGTCCACAATATTGTTTTCTTATCATCTTCCGAGTTTAAGGTTATGGATTTTATTTATTATGAAAAGGATTTTGGAGCCTCATTTTAAAATCATCTTCTTGTGAATGTGAGTACCTGTCACATCTCTTCTCATAGATAAGCTGCCACCATTCTAGCAAGTCTTTCACTCTGTACTTTTACAGTCTTGTACATTTTGCTCATTAATAGAAATTGTGTATTATTGTATGTCTGTGTTTATGGTTATATCTATGACAAATCTCTGCTACATTATTGGCTATATTTCAAGATCTATGTATATATCTCCGCTCTCATTTCATGCCAAAAATAATCTGGATCAGTGGAATCAGAATAGATTGCTTTGTATCGTTTTTTAGTGCATGTCCCCGAAAATGTTGGGTCTCAACCTTTTATCTCTTGAGAGAAATAACTCTTGCATGCCCAACAAACCCTCTATGGAGGAAGAAAAGAAAAATGACAAAGCAGATGATTCTATTAATTTTTTGCTTGAGCAATCTCTTACGTGACAAACGAACGAAATGATGGATAATTTTTCCCACATCCTTCAACAACTGCCAATAAAAACCAACACATATTCATCAAGCAGTAAATTTGGAGGCACCTCTCCTTTCAAGGTATAATTTAATTTTGTCATTCTCATATTTCAAGGTCAGATAGATGCGGATGCTCTAGAAAAATGCTTAAATCTTCTAGAAGGTAATTTCTTTGTTCACAATTTTTCCAACAAGGAAAATATCACCTTTGAACTCCTTAAGAATCTTTCCCATGTCAAACATTGGTGGGAAACTTACTGAGAGAAAATTTACACAGAGGAGTCGAGAGTATATGGGGTCAATCCCACCTGAGATTTTTTTGTGGACACAATGAAGGAACAATATTACCTTGTTGGCAAGTATGATGACCAGTACATGAATTGGAAAACATTCCATCAAGGGAGGGGCCAAGAAGTGCCAGAGTTCACCTATACCTTCCATACATTGTGCATTAAGCTGGGTATCAAAGACTAAGAGTGACATTTGGTTTTGAAATACTGTGGGTCTCTACACAGATACATCAAAACTAAAATGGATTTTCTGGATATCTCATTACTGGGTGTTTCTTATCAATATGTTGTTAAAATCGAGCAGAAATTTAAGCAACAAAACAAGAGGGAGTTCCGTTCCAAAAATGTGAAACAACCAAAGTATGGTAAAGATGACCCTAACAACACCCTTCAGAAAACAAGTCCAAGCGATAGGAAAAGAAGGGTAATGGAAAGATGAAGAAGGACATTGGAATTTCGTGTGATTTCCACAAAATCCCCTGGCACAACATCATTGAATGTCGCTAAAAAAAATTATTGGTGGCCCAGATCAAAGACAAGGATTCGAACCCTAATTCATAATTTGATTCATAA
This sequence comes from Picea mariana, assembly GCA_032191745.1. Classification (NCBI taxonomy): domain Eukaryota; kingdom Viridiplantae; phylum Streptophyta; class Pinopsida; order Pinales; family Pinaceae; genus Picea; species Picea mariana. Next base: position 8,017 of record JASDQU010405086.1, on the reverse strand, counting down.
AATATTGGTAGAAAATAGATCATCGACGTAGACCCTAGTGGTATTGTTGTGACCACAACAATTCAACCAGAAACACCAGCAGATACTGAAGAGGGGGGACACCTTTTTCATTAAAAGAACTAGGTGAAGGGGACCCCACTACATTTTATTGTTGATAGTGGAAGACAAAAGAACATTATCTCAAGAGAGTTCATCAAACAGTTGGGATTGCCGACAACACCACACCTATATCCATATAAAATCGAGTGGCTTCACCATGGAAAATTCTTCGTGTTAGCCAACAATGTCGATTGTCATACGTCATCCAACCCTTTAAAGATGAGCTATTATGTTATGTTTCCCCAGTGGATGTCTGTGATGTTATTTTGGGCCATCCATATATGTGGAAGCACCATGCTATTGTGGGGTCATCTCTACAGGATACCAGAGATATTTCCAACTACTGTTCCACCTAAACACTATCGAAAGGTAGTATCTTGTACTACAAAATTCAGATTCTTCACAGTTTGTTCAAAAGGTGAACAAAAGTACACCACAACCATTGTAGCCTCAGTCCAAGAACCTTCTGTCCAACAGAAGTAGGTCGACAAGATTGAAGAAAATCGGAAGGATTCATTCTTCACACAGTCATCTCATGTTGTCAAATTGGTTAAAAATGTCCAACCCTTCTAGCCACAAGTTCATGACAACGTTCAATAAGCTAATTAGCATAACTTCTCTAGTAAGGAAAAAAGCTCATCAAGACGTCGATTCAACAAGAAATTTTCCCTCTCCCTGGGGAACTCAACACAATGGATACCATTTCTTCCTAATGAGGGAATATTTATCTAGGTGAATATCAATGGCCACCCACCTATTCCAACTAGATCAAAACAATTTTCTGGAAACTTACTATTTTTAGTAGTTTTTTGGTTCCTAAACTTCTGGGGCCATTTTGAGGGCCTAAATGAAGTTTTTTCTAGATAGAGCACCTCAATCCATGCCAAATTCTCTCATTGATCCCGTAAAATGAATATCCTCAATGACACCTTTCAAAAAATATATCGTGCACCCCAAACAAAGATCGTATGCCAACGTTACACTCCTGGGAAGTTGATACACTAAACTACCCAAAACAAAGTCCACAAAAGTGATGGATTTTCATCCTCCGGGGTTAGGGTTTTGTATTTTCTTAATGATAAAAATGCCTTTGTCGAATCATTGTAAAATTATCTTCTTGAAAATGATAGTAGTCGTCACATTTCTTCTCAAAGATAAGCTCCCACCATTCTAGCGAGTCTTTCACTCTGTATTTTTATTGTCTTGTACATTTCTTTCTTTAATAGAAGTTGTGTATTACTATATATTTGTGTTTATTGTTATATCTCTAATAAATCATTGTTATATTATTGTCTCTCTTTAAATATCTCTATATATTTCGGTGTTATATCTACCCTCTTGTTTCATGTCAAAAGTAATCTAGATACGTGGTATCAAAGTAGGCTTCTCTTGATCGGTTTTTAGTGCATGTCCCTGACGAGGTCTGAGTATAGAAAGTTGAGTCTCAAAATTGTCTCTCTTGAGGAAAATCACTCTTTCATGCCCAAGAAACCCTCCATGGAAAAAGAAAAGAAAAATGAAAGAGAAAGTGATTCTATTAATATGTTGCTTGAGCAAGATCTCACAGGACAGAGGGACGAAATTATGGAGCATTTTTCCCAGATCCTTCAATTCATGTCAATAAAAATTGGCGTGTCTTCGTAAAGAGGTCACTTTGGAGGAACCTCACCTTTAAGGTACCCGTTAATTTTGACATTCTCATATTTGAATGTCAAATAGATGTGGATTGCCTAGATCAATGGTTAAATATCCTAGAATCTTATTTCTCTATTCACAATTTTTTCGACAGGGAAAAGATCACCTCTTCACCCCTTAAGGCTCTCCCCAATGTCAAACATTGGTGGGAAACTTACTAGGTGGAAAGTTCCATAGAGGAGTCTAGAATATATGGGGCCAATCCCACTTGATATTTTTTTGTGGATGCGGTGAAGGAACAATATTACTCGGTTGGAAACTATGACAACCGGTACATGAGATGGACCACACTGTGTCAAGAGAGGGGACAAGAAATGTTGGAGTTCACCAATACCTTCCATACATTGTGCACCAAGCTGGTTATCAAAGACTTTGAGTGTCATTTGGTTCTAAAATACCATGGGTATCTACACAAATACATCCAAATTGAAATGGATTTTATGGAAATCTAATCACTAGGTGTTGCTTATCGATATGATTTTAAAATTGAGTAGAAATTTAAGCACTAGAACAAACAGGAGTTCGGGTATGCAAATCCGCAACAACCAAAGTATGGTAAGGATGACCCTAAAAACCAGCATTCATAAAACTAGTCCAAGAAACACGAAATGAAGGTTAATGGAAAGATGAAGAAGGACACTGGAAAATGGTGTGATTTACACAAAATCCCTTGGCACAACACCAGTGAGTTTCACTCAAAAAAGTCATTGGTGGTTGAGATCAAAGATAAGGAGCCAAAACCTGATTCATAAAATACTGGTAGAAGACATATCATCGACGTAGACCCCACTCCTATTGTCACGACCACAACAATTTAACTAGAAGAAACAGTAGATCCTGAAGAGGGGGAGTGCCTTTTTCATTCATAGATGTGGGTGAAGGTGACCCCATTTAATTTTATTGTTGATAGTGGAAGCCAAAATAACCTCATCTCAGCATAGGTCATCAAACATTTGGGATTGTTGACAACACCACACCTGCAACCATACAACATAGAGTGGCTTCACCAAGGATTAGATCTCCATATTAGCCAATAGTGTTGATTTTGATATGACATCCAAACCTTCAAGGATGAGGTATTATATGATGTTTCCCCACTGGATGTGTGTGATGTTCTTTTGGGCCAACCATATATGTGGAAGCGCCATGTTATTTAAGAGTCTCAACCCCGTAGTGTCATTTTTACTCTGGGGGGTCATGTCTGCAGGATACCAGAGGTAGTTCCAACTATTGTTCCACCTAAAGAGTGTCTCAAGTTATTATCTCATACTACAAAATTCATCTTCTTCATACTTTGTTCAAAATGTGAACATAAGAACACAACAACAACTGTGGCCTTAGTCCAAGCCCCTACTTTCCAACAGATGCAAGTCCAAAATATTGAATAAAATCACAAGGATTCCTTCTTCACACAGTCATCTCATGTATCCAGACTAGTTAAAAAGGTCAAAGCCTTCCAGCCACAGGGTCATGCCAGTCTTAAACAATCCAATCAACATAACTTCTCCATTAAGGAAAACTATTCTTCAAGACACAGATTCAACAAACAATTTTCCCTCTCCCTTCGGAAAAAAAAACAATGGATACCATTGTTTCATAAGGAGGGATGATTTACCTAGGTGGATATTGATGTCCACCCACGTATTCCAACTGGCTCAAAACAATTTTCAGGCAACTTACTATGTTGAGCAGTTTTTCAGTTCCTAAACTTTAGGGGCTATTTTTTGGGACTAAATGAATTTTTTTCGAGATCAAGCACCTCAATGGTATCTTAAGTCTCTCATTTGTCCCCCAAAATGAATATCCTCGATGATACCTTTCCAACGAGTAATCGTGTGCCCCAAACAGAAATTGTATCCCAAGGTTACGCCCCCAGAAAGTTGATACACAAAACTACCCAAAACGGGTTCCACAAAACTGTTGGCTTTTCATCTTCTGGGGTTAGGGTTTTTTATTTTATTTATGATAAAATTCCTTTAGAGCCTTATTGTAAAATAAACTTCTTGCGAATGTGAGTATCCGTCACATCTCTTCTCAGTGATAAGCTACCACCATTCTAGCGAGTCATTCACTCTGTATTTTTACAGTCTTGTACATTTCGCTTATTAATAAAAAAATGTGTATTACTGTATCTATGTGTTTATGGTTATATCTCTGATAAATATCAAACAGTTTGGATTTTCGACAACACTACACTCACAACCAGATAAGATCGAGTGGCTTCTCTAGCATCGATATCTTTGTATCAGTTAGTGGTGTCGATTTTCATACAACATCCAGCCCTTCAAGGATGAGGTATTATGTGATGTTTCCCCACTGTATGTCTTTGTTGTTATTTTTGGCCAACCATATATGTGGAAGCGCCATGCTATTTATCATTCTCGACCCCGTAGTGTCATTTTTACTCAAGGGGGTCATCTCTAAAAGATACCAGAGGTAGTTGCAACTATTGTTCCACCTAAATAGTTTCATAAGGTAATATCTCATACTACAAAATTCATCTTCTTCACAATCAGTGGAAAATCTGAGCAGAAGAACATCGTAATCATTGCAACCTCAATCCAAGCACCTTTTGTCAAACAGAAGTAAATCGAAATGATTGAAGAAAATCCCAAGGATTCCTTCTACACATAGCCATCTCATGTATTTGGACTGGTTAAAAATTTTCAACCCTTCCAACCACAAGTTCATGATCGCCTTCAAAAAGTTAATTAGCATAACGTCTCCAGTAAGGAAAATAACTAATCAAGGCACATATTCAACAAACGATTTTCCCTCTCCCTCGTCCACTCAAAACAATGGAGACCATTTCTTCCTAAGGAGGGAGGATTTATCCAGGTGCATATTGATGGCCACCCACCTATTCCAACTAGCTCAAAACAATTTTTTGAAAACTTACTATTTTTAGCAGTCTTTCAATTTCTAAACTTTTGGGGCCATTTTGAGGGCCTAAATGAAGTTTTTTCAAGATCGAGCTCCTCAATGATAGTTAAAGGCTCTCATTGAACCCCCAAAATTAATCTCCTTGAAAATACCTTTCCAACAAGCTATTGTTCCCCCCAAACGAAGATCGCATGCCAAAGTTACACCCCTAGGAAGTTGATACACCAAACTACCCAAAACATGGCCCACAAAATTGTTGGATTTTCATCTTCTGGGGTTAGGATTTTGGATTTTATTTATGATAAAAAGGCCTTTAGAGCCTCATTGTAAAATCATATTCTTGCGAATTTGAGTAGCCATCACATCTCTTCTCAGAGATAATCTACCACCATTCTAGCGACTCTTTCACTCTGTATTTTTATAGTCTTGTACATTTCACTCATTAATAAAAATTGTGTATTACTCTATCTCTGTGTTTATGGTTATATCTCTAATAAACTCTATTATATTATTGTCTCTATTTCAATATCTCTCTCCATATATTTTTTTATATCTCCTCTCTCATTTTGTTCCAAAAATAATCCAGATCAATGGTATCAGAGTAGGATGCTCTTGATCATTTTTCAATGGATGTCCATGACGAGGTCCAAGTATAGAAAGTTGGGTCTCAATTTTATCTCTCTTGAGGACAATCTCTCTCGCACACCCAAGAAACACACCATGGCAGAAGAAAATAAATGACATACCATACGATTCTATTAATATTTTTCTTGAGAAAGCTCTCATGCAATAGAGAGAAGAAATGATGGAGGATTTTTCCCACATCCTTCAACATCTGTCGATAGAAACTGATGTGTATTCATCAAGAGGGAAATTTGGAGGCACCTCACCTTTCAAGGTACAATTTAATTTTGACATTCCCATATTTGAAGGTCATATAGATGCAGATGCCCCAGAAAAATGGTTAAATCTAAAAGAAGGTTGTTTCTTTGTTCACAATTTTTTGGACAGGGAAAAGATCACCTTCGCACTCCTTAAGGATCTCCCCCATGTCAAACATTGGTGGGAAACTTAATAGGATAAAATTTCCATAGAGGAGTGTGGAATATATGGGGCCAATCCCACTTGGGATTTTTTTGTGGAAGTGGTGAAGGAACAATAATAATTTTTTGGAAACAATGACAACCAGTACATGAGATGGACCACACTGCATCAATAGAAGCGACAAGAAGTGTCATATTTCACCAATAAATTCCATACATTCCACACCAAGTTGGGTATCAAAGACTCTGAGTGACATTTGTTTCTGAAATACCATGGGGCTCTACATATATACATCCAAACTTAAATATATTTTCTAGACATCTCATCACTGGGTGTTGCTTATCGATATGTTGTTAAAATCAAGAAGAAATTTAAGAACCAAAACATGTGGTAGTTAGAGTCTGCAAATATAAAACAACCAAACAATGGTAAAGAAGGCCCTAACAACCAACCTTTAGAAAACCAGTCCAATCCACAAGAAAATAAGGTTAATGGAAATATGAAGAAGGAAAATGGAAAATGGTGTTATTTCCACAAAATCCCTTGGCAAAAAACAGATGAATGTTTCTCAAAATAGTCATTGGTGGTAGAGATCAAAGACAAGGAACCTAACCCTGATCCAGAAAATATTGGTAGAATACATATCATCTATATAGACCCCACGACTGCAATAATTCAACCAGAAGAACCAACAAATCCTGAATAGGGGGAGCACCTTTTTCATTCACATATGCGGGTGAAGGGGACCCCACTACATTTTATTGTTAATAGGAAAATCCAAAAGAACCTCATCTCAGTTAAGGTTTTCAAATACTTGGGATTGTCGACAACACCACACCCACAACAATATAATATTGGGTGGCTTCACTAGGGACGAGATATATGTGTCAAATAGAAGAGTTGATTTTTATACGGTATCAAAACCTTTAAGGATGTGGTATTATGTGATGTTTCCCCACTGGATGTATGTGATGTTCTTTTGGGCCAACCATATATGTAGAAGCACCATGCTATTTATGGGTCTTGACCCTGTAGTGTCATTGTTACTCTGGGGGTCATATCTATAGTATACCAGAGGTAGTTCCAACTATGGTTCCACATAAACAGTGTCACAAAGCAGTATCTCATACTACAAAATTCAACTTCTTCATAGTTTGTTCAAAAGGTGAACAAAAGAACACCACAATCACCGTAGCCTTGGTCCAAGCACCTTTTTTCCAATAGAAGAAGGTTAACAAGATTGAAGAAAAGTGAAAGGATTCCTTCTACACACATTCATCTCATGTATCTAGACTGGTTAAAAATTTCCAACCCTTCCAGCCCCAGGTTCATGACAGACTTCAATAAGCTAATCAGCATAAATTCTCCAGTAAGGCAAACAACTCATCAAGACGGAGATTCAACACATGTTTTTCCCTCTCTACCAGACACTCAATACAATGGAGACCATTTATTCCAAAGTGGGGAGGCTTTATCTATATGGATATCAATGGCCACCAACTATTCCAACTGTATCAAAGCAGTTTTCTGGAAACTTACTATTTTTAGCAGTTTTTTGCTTCCTAAACTTCCCTAGCCATTTTGAGGTCCTAAATGAAGTTTTTTTTTGGATCGACAACCTCAATGTTAGATAAATTCTATCATTTAGCCCCAAATGAATCTCCTCGATGATACCTTTCCAGCCAGCTATCATGTGCCCCAAACGGAGATCGTATGCCAAAGTTACACCCCCGGGAAGTTGATACACCAAACTACCCAAAACGAGGTCCACAAAATTATTGGCTTTTCATCTTCCGGTGTTACAGTTTTGAATTTTATTTATTATAATAAGACCTTTGGAGCCTCATTGTAAAATCATATTCTTGTGAAACTGATTAGCCATGACATCTCTTCTCAGAGATAAGATGCCACCATTCTAGCGAGTCTTTCACTATCTATTTTTACAGTCTGGTACATTTCGCTCATTAATAAAAATTGTGTATTACTTTATCTGATGTTTATGGTTATATCTCTGATAAATATTTTTTATATTATTGGGTCTCTTGCAATATATATTTATATTTCTATGATATATCTTCTCTCTCATTTCGTGCAGAAAATAATCCGTATCAGTGGTATCAGAGCAGGCTTCTCTTGATCGTTTTTCTATGCATGTCCCCGATGAAATCTGAGTATATAAAGTTGGGTCTCGATATTATATCTCTTGAGTACAATATCTCTTGCATGCCCAAGAAACCCTCCATGGCAGAAGAAAATAAAAATGATAGAGAAAACGATTGTATTAATCAATTGCTTG
>JASDQU010405080.1:0-10681 GCA_032191745.1 Picea mariana | reverse complement strand
CCTATCTTCCCCTTTCAACCCCACTCTCTATCTTTATCTCCCACTTTCTCTTTCATTCCCTTTTTCTCTCTCTCACCCTCCCTTCTCTCTTTACCTCTCTCTATTTAACTTCCTCTCTCACTTTTTCCCTCTCCCTATTGACCGCTCAATCTCTCTCCCTACCCTCTCCTCTCTCTCTCTCCCTCTTCTCCTCTCTCTTTCCCATTCCACCTCTCTCTATCCTACATCTACCTCTCTCCCCTTCACTATGTATCACCCTCCCTCTCCATTTCTCTCTTCCTTTCCCTCGCAATCCCTCTCTTATACACCTTGTCCTATTCGTTCTTGAGTTAAAAAAGTCAAGTCACATTACAATACAATAAATGAGAACCTCGTTACATGTCGTATCGATTAACGAAAGGGGATACAATGCTGTGTAGTAAAGAGCCATGACTTAACTCATAGTTAAAAATTGTATGCCACCATGATAGTGACAGAGCTTACGCCAAGTAACGGTGCCATTGAAGAGGAATGATAGTCCCTTCACCTAACTTATACCTTCGTTCTTGATTTGAAGAGGAATGATAGTCCCTTCACCTAACTCATACCTTCTCTTGATTATGGCTCGTTTACCGAGCTTAGGATTAATTCATTGCCTCGATGCTCAATAGACGAACTGTAATCTTTTTGGCTTAGAGACACATATACTTTAGCCTCGAGCGTTTACCCATCTACTGATTTCGTTGAAGTTTTCCATTAATAGTGCTATGTAAGTGATATTTTTCTTCTGTTAAAATACTATAGAAATTTTTTTATTAAAAATTTTCTTTTAATGTTATAACTCTGAACTATTTCTCACCGTGTTAATGTGCATGTCGACTCTTATCTGCGCACTTAAATTACCACGTACCTGTGCTGGGTATTTCGCCTTCATTCCTCAAGGTAAACTGATATTCATACTAAGTCTGTAGACTCTTTAACTCACGGGAAAACATTATACTTCCTATGCATACATTTATTTTTCAAGAGCTTTGAGCCTATGATCAACTTCGTTTAGATTTCCTATTTTATTCTGGTTTAATTTGTTCAAATACCAAAATGTAGTTAGTTAACCCCTATGTTTGTTTGTTATGCACAGCCCATTCGACAAGAGGTTTAACCAATAACCCTTACCTGTGTCCTCAATAATATTTGGGGTTAACGTAAGGTTGTTTATTTTTATGGATTTCACAATTTGTATATTATTCGCAAACAAACAAAACGTTTTGTTCCACGTTACTTATATGGGATAAATAATTATTTCCCTCATTTATTTTTACTTGGGTTAGTAAATTTTGATGGTGTCCTCTTCAGGAAATTCCTTTCTTAACGAGGAGGATGGCCAACAAGGAAATGTTCAACTCGCTTAAGGATTAAGGTAATGAACAACAATATTCATATTTTAAATTTTGGGTTGTCTGTTGTGCGTAACATACATTCTCCTTGCACTTGGTAATAAGTAGTGGTGCACGTTTGATCCAAGGTTATGAAAAACACTCAAGCTAGTTGTCAAAGACATGAGACAACCAAATAATGTGACTTTATTAATACATGACCTAGGACAGAGTCCAACTCGAACTTGGTATCGTGTGGTTTTACTCTTTTTTTTTCGATGGAAGTTAATTTGCTGGGAATTTATTCTGATACTTTCCCACATAATGGGTGATATGGGAGTGGAAAACAACAACCCAAAAAACTCATAACCAAATTTGAACTCGTGACCTCTCCCCAAACTAAAAAAATATGCTCACGTCTTGCCATACAACCTATCCCTCGTGACTCATCGGTCTCACCCTTGCAAGGTCAAGTAATCTCCTTGACATTTCTCATAAAGTAAATAAAGTAAATACAGGCTCGTTACGGGCTCGTTACCAGTAACAATGTTTCGAGTTTATACAATATCAGGTCTCGTATACCTTATACAGGTAGCCACGAAATAACTAGAACGATAACATGTTAGCAATGTCTTATTTCTTCTTTAGGTTTTGTATGCTTCGATACTACATTTGGTTTTGAGATTAGGAATGGCTTGTTGATTCCTCTCGTCATTGTTTACATTTATCATGAGTACTCTTATTATTAATTCCAAGGTTTCTTTAAAAGTAAAACCCCTAACAAATTGTTTGGAAAAGAACTCTAGTCTACCTTTTTTATATAGAAATATTTACATTCTTTGACTTCTCATTACTCTAGCCATCTTTACAAAAGAAACAAAATAATGTCCATTATATTTTTATTATATTTCTATATATTATTTTCAGAGATTCATGGAATACACCAACTAGTTTGTTGAAAGAAGAAATATACTTGGAATCTTTGTATAGTTTGTTGATGGGAAGAGATGTACTTGGAATCTTTGTATTTAATAGCATGTACTTTTTTAGGTATTTTCACTATCATTATATAAAAGAAAATCTTCATTTACAGGTAATAAGTGTTATGCAAGTGGTTATGTTATATTTAGAAAAAACAAAAATATCATAGAAGTTACCAACAAAACACTATTACCAAAATGATACTTTTATTGAAATATGAGCAATTTTATCTTTTCTCTTTGAGGGGAAAACCTCCACAAAACAATGCTCTATCATAATAATTCGCAAGAAAAAACTTCTCATGCCATGGGCTCTTACTTATACTAAATATATGTACCAAAATAATAATCTAGATGAAGATTTTCTAGAAGTGAAAACTTCTATTAGGTATTTTAATATTTGAGTTCTTCACCTTATTACTAGGCCTTATTTATTAATATTGGCCTTTATTACATGGAAAATATATTATTCTACCCACGTGATGGGTTAGGGAGGTTAGGTCCCTAACTTTCCCTCCACCTTAAAAATAGCCTTGTCCTCAAGGATTGTGATGAGGAAATTGTTGGAGAATGGTAGTTGGCTCCCAAGTGGCACCTTCTGCATGTGTGTCCTACCACTGCACTAAAACTTACTTGATAGTGCGATAGAGGAGACAACGATGGTTGTGGTCAAAGACTACTTGTAGATGCAACCAAATGGAACCTTCTTCATCCAACTCAAGTAAACATGTTTGAGTCTAGCACCTGGTGCCAAACACTTTCTTTAAGAAAAAAACATGAAAAACATGATGGAGTGTAGAGTGATTGGGAAACACTAACTGGTAGGCCACTAGCCCACTCTTTTGAGTATATTATAGGGACCATAAAATTTGGGGGTGAGTTTCTGAAAGTGATGGGATTTGAGTGAATTCTTCTTATAAGGTTGAAGACAAAGAAACACATGTTCCACTTTAGAAAATTCACATTCATAATGACCCTCATTTGCTTGTTGTTTCACGTGATTCTGAGCCATGACCACATTTTCTTTGAAACTACGGAAAATGGCCATGCAAACTATAAGAGTTTTGTCCACTTGTTGAACCTTGGAGACACCAGGAATGTATGATAGAACTGAGGATGGATTTTTTTCCATAGACTATGTCAAAAGGAGTCATGCAAGTGACAGTATGGTACGAGGTGTTGTACCACCATTCAGTAAGTGGTAACCACTAAACCCATTGATTTTTTTTCTATCGGACAGAAAACACCTCCAACAGGTTTCCAAACACTTGTTGACTGCTTGAGTTTTTCCATAATTCTAAGGATAATAGGTTGTGCCGACATTTAATTGAGTTCTTTAGAGTCAAAACAATTCTTTCCAAAAAGTGATGGTAAAAGTTGGATCATAGTCAGAAAATATAAAATGCGACATGCAATGGAGTTTGAAGATATTATCCATAAAAATTTGTTCCACAATGGATGTTGCGACTCGGTGTTGAAGAGAAAAGAAATGAGCATATTTGGGAAGACGATTCACTACTACCATGATGACTGACTTATTTCCTAATTTAGGTAAGCCAACAATAAAGTCCATAGAAATATATGTGCAAATAGTAGGTGGAATTAGAAGCAGTTGGAGTGTGTGTGGAGCTTTGACTATCTCTCCCTTATTGTGTGTACATGTATGAAATTTCGCCACAAAGATGAATATGTATTGTTTCATACTGTTCTAGAAAAAGGAACATTTGATCCATTCATAGTTTTTGGTAAAACAAAAATGCCCAGTTTTAGGTGAAGGATGAAACTCGAAGAAAGTCGTGGATTTAAGGTTCTACTATTTCCTTAAATACATTAGAAATTTATAAATAAGATTTTCATAGTGCCACGGGTACCATGGAGAAGCTCGTGTATCTTGCTGCATTGTTTGGATCAGTTTCGAATGTTTAGGGGTCTTGCAACCATCCTTGGTGAACCTCTTGAAGCCAATCTGCGACAATGAAAGAGAGGGAAAAAAGGGACCCGTCTTCTTCATATTTCCTAGAAAGGGAATCAACTGCCATATATTCTTTTTCTTTTTTGCATATGATCTCATAATCATATCCAATCATCTTGATTACCCATTTTTGTTTCTTCGAGAAAGAGATTCATTGTTCTAGAAAATACTTGAGGCTTTGATGATCTATTTTAATTTGGAAGTGTTTCCCCAAGGGATAAGAACATTAAATATCCACAAAATGCATAATAGCCAAAATTTCCTTTTCATAGGTGGATTGGCCCAAATGGTGCTTGGACAATTCTTTGCTAGTGAAAGCCAAATGTTCACCATTTTTCATGAGGACAACCCCAATTCCTTTCCCTGAGGTGTCACATTCTAGTACAAAGGTCTTGTTGAAGTCAATGAGAGCTAGAACAAGAGTAGTGCACATAGTCTATTTCAAAGACTGGAAGGTATGATCGACTCTTGGAGTCCAAATGAAATCATTATTTTTAAGGAGCATTATGAGGGGATCTGTGATTTAACCATGATTCTGAGAAAACTTGTGATAATATCCCGTCAAAACTAGGAAGTCACACAAACTTTTAAGAGGATTTTGGCTGGCCAATCCTGCATAACTTCAATTTTCTTCGAATTTACCGCGACACCATCCTTGCCGAAAATATATCCGAGTTACTCAACTTCAGAGGCTCCAAAATTACATTTAGATAGCTTAAGAAACATTTTGTGCTAAGATAGTAGTTGCAGAACTTCATCCACATGGGTAGGATGAGACTGCCAAGTTTTGTTGTAGATGAGAATATCATCAAAGAAAAAAAAGACAAAATGATGGATGAAAGGACATAAGACATGATTCACGAGGCTTTGAAAAATGGAGGGAGCATTAGAGAGGTCGAATGGCATAACTAAGAACTCACAGTGACCCTCATCAGTTCTAAATGCAATCTTGGGAATGTCTTCTTCTTTCAAACAAATATGGTGGTAACCAGAGAGTAGATCAAGTTTGGTAAAATACTAAGCACCGCTTAATTCATCCAAAAGGTCAAAATTACATGAATGGAGAATTTGTCTTTTATTGTGAGATTGTTGAGGGTGCAAAAATAAGGACAGATTCACCAAGTACCTTATTTATTGATTACCATGACTACTATAGAATAATTGGGTTGGTACTGGGGTGCATGACATCGAATTATAGCTATCCTTGAAGAATATTCTCAATTTTATTATTCTGGGCTAAAGGATGATGATAAAGGAAAACATTTGGAAGAATATTTCCCAAAACTAGTGGAATGGAATGATCATGGAAACCTTGAGAAGGGGGGATTCCCTAGGGGATTTGAAATATAACTTGGTGTTTGGAGAGTACAAATTGGAGGTTGGGATGGACATAGGGTGTCTCAACTGACTAAATGGAATGAAGTTGTGAAATACTACTAGAATGACCTTTTTTGAAGAGATTTTCCATTCATTGGGAACTGATGATCTCTGGTGACCCTACTGTGATGCCTTGGAACTGGTGTTATTGGACCCCCTACTGAAATTACATGCTTAATTTCTAAAATCCATAGTGATAGGGTTGAGAGTGCGTAACCATTCATCACCAAGTATAATTTCACAACCTCTCAGGTAAATAACAAACATATGCTATTTCAGGTGGTGCTGACCAATTTGTAGGCACAAATTTTTACAAATCCATGCACATTTCATGGAACCCCCATTGGTGATCATGATTTGGAAATTATTGACTGGACATATATAGAAATTGAATTCTTTGGCAATTTGGTGATGAATACAATTATGGGTGTTGCTATTATTAACTAGAATTGCGACTTTTTGTTTTTTAATGTAGCCAATTAACTTCAGGGTTTGGGGAGTGGAGAAACGAGTGAGTGAATTCATGGAAATCAGTGGTTCAACTTATGATGGATCAGAGGGAAGATTAAAATCATTTGGTGTGGGTAGCTTGGGTACATGGGAAACATCTTCCTCTTCTTAAGAAACATCCTAAGACATATCCATAAAAATATTTTGTTCCTTACACTTGTTTCTTGGAAAATACTTGTCATCAGAATTATAACAAAGACCCTTAAGTTGGAATTCAACTAATTCGTCCCAAGTCAATTTATGGATCTTGAGGGGAGTGAAAGGAGGGGCAGGAAGGGTGGGTTTAGGGTAAGGAATAAAGGGTGTTTTTTTGTTTTCAATGAGACTACTTGTTCTGCTTCCTTGGCCCTTTTAGTATCTTCCAACCAAGCATGGGGGCGAGCCATGAGGACATGGGAACATATTTCATCCTTGAGGCCATTGATAAAGAATTCCCCGAAAAACTCATTTGGGATGCCCTCCATTCTAAAATCCAATTTCTCAAAGGAAGCTATAAATTATTCCAGTGGGAAATTTTATTTCAACTTGGTCGAATGACGTAAACAATGGTTTTCAATGTCAAAGTGATCACAAATGTCTATGAAAAACTATGTCCGAGACACATACCCTTGGCATTAATTTTTATGCCATTGCCACAATTTCCAACATTCAATATCCAAATGGAGAACACCATAATCAAGTTTGTCCAACTCATCGGTAATGTCATGCAAAGAGAAGTAGTGTTCCATTTGGGTGACACAACCCATGGGTTTTGAGCCATCAAATTTGTTCACATCCACTCTAGGAAGGTGTAGGTCACATTGAAAGCGATTGGAATGAAAATGCTTGGAAGTGGAGGAAGTATCACCTTCGATGGTCACATGACAGAAGGCCTCCAGGAATATTAAGCTTGGCAAAGAGCTAGATTTTTTTTTTATTGAATTTAGCTTTCCATGTGGGAAGAGAGGTCCTTCATCATGTCCTATTTTAGGGATTCCATTTTGGCATCTATTGTGGAAATATTGGCATTGCTTTGATGAAATTCCTTATGGGCCATGGAGAGATCGCATGACAAGGTAATGAAGTGTGATTCAAGGTCTTGGTTGCAGGTGTGGCCCATGGTGAATACAATGGGGCATGTATGAAATAAGAGTGTGGGAAGGCCCCATTTTTTTTTTTTTTTTACTCCTGTGGAGTTATACACGAGGCAAGCAAGGATAATTTTAAGGATGGAAATTTATTTTTAAATGTAGAAACCTTGGTAAATCTCACTGGTCCTTTATATGTCAACTTTAAATGTTTGGCAATATTTTTGTTAAAATATTCAAATTTCTAAGGATTTTGTATAGTTTTTATAAAATTTTGGTGATTTTAAAGGTAAAATAATTTTTTCCTATAGAAATTGGGCAAATAATTTTTAGAATGGCGAATCATTTTTGGGGCAAAAGCATGGAAAATTAGCCCATGGGAGAAATTTATCCCCTAAAATTTTCCTTGCAGGCAAGGTTCCATGACAATAGATCTTGTTTGTTCATTTTTTTATGTTTCTATCCCAAGGGTTAGGGTGTTCACTGTTGCTACAGACAAGGGTTTTCCCTATGCTATATTTATCTACTATATGTGTAGGGTCAAACACTAGTACTCCACCCAATATCTCAAGGAACCAACTAAGTAGGCTAGACCGTACCCTTATCCATACTACCTGATTACCTAGGTATTAAAGAGTATCTTCCCAAGTGCCATTCTCGGTGGCACTATAAAAGTCAAACGGTCGATCGAATGATATATAGCGGGGTTCATGATACTTGGTCATTTTTGTATAAAAGTGTTGTCTAATGTGCTACCATTCAAAGGGGTACCAACAAGGGTTACAAAGGTGTCCAAAAATGTGATATTAAAAACCTCTTTTATTTCATGCATTTATGCTTCCCAGATCGTGGATTTATGTGCTGAATGACATATCACTGTAGTTTAAGACATTGGAACACGTCTCTACCCTGAAAAAATTAACCCACAATTCCTTCCCAGGAAATTTCTTTGATACCACTTGTTATATTGAGCAGAAACATGAATATTAGATAAATTACCAATGGAACAACAAAACATACAAAAGAGCATACCAAAATGATACCTTTAGTGAAATGAGAGAAATATTTGGTTTCCTCTTTGAGGGGGAAACCTCTAGTAGAGAAGTGCTCTATTACAATAATTCTCAAGACAAAACTCTTCATTCCCTCGAATCTTATTTATATTAAATATATCTAGCAAAAGAACAATGTAGAGGAAGATCTTTCCAGAAGTGAAAGATTCTCTTAGGTCTTCTTACATTTGACTTGTTCACCTTATTACTAGAAATTATTTATTAATATCAACCTTTATTACATGGAAAATATATTATTATACCTACTTAAGGGGTTAGGGAGGTTAGGTATCTAACATCCTGCCTCATTTATACTTGTCTTTTCTTGTGTTATGAAGAAGAAGTAAATAACTTGCCTAGGTATTTTTCCAAGTTAGTCTCATCCCTAACCCTAGGGACTATTCTTGTCCTAACTTTATGCTATCTTTTTCCCTCACCTCCCACATATTTGGAAATAGGCTTACACTTGTCTTGATGGACAATATTTACTCTAGTGGTTTTTATCCCTTTTCACTCCCCCATAGAAAAATGAATTACTTTTTTTGTAATTGGATTCTCTAATGTTTGTGTCTAGTTAAATAAAATAAATTAAAAATAATATTTTCAAAAATATCCATCATCATGAATGTTTATGACGATAAAATTTTAGCATAAATGTTTTTCTCAAAACTTCCTCAACATAAATAATAAAAATTAAAAATATTCAAATGTTTATAAATGAAGGGACATTATGAAATCCTTCTCCACCTATTAGACATTTCCTTTAGGAAAATTCCTTCTTTTCTCTCCAAAAGTATTCAATGTCTCCTCCACCCCCCTGCCATGATTTTAGAATATTGAGTTATGAACTAACCCTAATCCTCAAAGCCATTGATGGATTATATTAAAGATTACCTCGCTTGATATCAATGGCTAATATTTAATTCACTAATGCTAATATCTTTAACATTTCAATAAATAAAATTAACTAATTAATGAAATAACTTTACTTTAGTCATTCATTTTATTAAGGTAAATTACCAAGGTGAAAGATTTGAATGACTTCCACATATCTAAACACTTACACCTATGCAAACGTGCCTGTATGATATTACAAACAAACAATTTTGTAAGGTTATTATTCAATAACTCTCTATATCGTAAAAATGGTTTATCCCACATGCATTATGGGAATTTTTCTCCTTTCACTTTCTCACATATATAATAGAGGTGAAGGAATCCCTTTAAAAGTGTGAGAGTAAGGGAAAATAAGTGGTTTATGGTATTTATATTTATCCTAGACCCTATGGTTCCCCCTAACTAGTTAACTTACAGATTTAGTGTCATTTCGTGGACTAGTTAAAGGTCCATTGGGATAGCTATAGACATATTGCCCCATTTTATCTCACTATTATGACAAACTAGACTTATTATCTCTGAGCATTTGTTTACATGATGTTGAAACATACAATTTTAATATATGATTGAGTTTAAAATGTTGATTATTTAATTTTCTAATTATATGTTTATATGATGTGTAGGTAAATCAATTATGCATTAATATGATGTAATGGATTGGATTATGGTTTGGATAATTAGAAATAAAAAATGCATACATTAATTTGCAGATATTGTTCTCAATTTACATAGTGTAACAAAGATCTCTAAGGGTGCATTGAAACAAACTTTGGTTAACATTTTTTTGACTATGAATTAAGTTACGAAATAACAAATAGTGTTTCAATATGTTATAAATTTTTATTTGGATCATGAAAATTACTGATGCATTGATTTTAGTGTGTGCATGAACAAAGAACATGTTAGTAAATAAATCCACAGATGGGTAATGGGGATATATGGAAGCATACTAAGTACCATTAGGAGAGGTGAATAAGTGTCCATGTTTTCACCCAATAGAACTCCTTCCATGGAATGAGTTGAAAATTTGAGGACACGTTTTTGTTGATACTGAGAGGGGGGTAAATCAGTATCAAGTACAATTTAAAACCTTTTTCAACTTATACTTAAACCATTCAACTATATCCAATGAGCAATGAACAATAGTATAAGAGTTACACCAATACACCACAATACACCGTGCACAATATATGAGAAATAATCAATAGTTATTGTTCAAGGGAAGTAATGACTTCCAAAGGTAGCTACAGCTTCCAAATGTAAAGGGAGGGATAAACCTCCAAGAGGAAGATACAATCCTCCAATATCAAGAGAGAGTTGAACTTTCTAGACTTTCCCCTTCCTTCCACCCAAGAATATATGAGAGATAATAAAACTTTACATTAAATCTTCATCATCAACAAATCATCACATAGAACCTGATAACGCTTCCTGAGACTTCTTCAATTTCTGCAATTCTTCAATTCTTGGAGTA
>JASDQU010405079.1:0-10681 GCA_032191745.1 Picea mariana | reverse complement strand
CATCTATTGATTTGATAAACATGGTACCTCTAGGACAATGTACCAAGAAATTGAGAAGGGACCTACCCTTCCTATCTGTCCAGCCATCAGACATCACTATGCATCCAGAGATCTCCCATGACTTCTTGAACTCTGCCAATCTAGAGTTGATGTACTTCTTTTCTTCTTGAAGAATTGGCCCCTGCAACTCCTCAAAGGTAGGGATTTTATACCCTGGGCCAACAACAACATTGGCATCACAAATCGGTTGCCAAAATGGATTATTCTTGGTGATGCTGAGAGGTATGTCACTCCAGAAAAGACACCTCCCCACAACCTTGTCTGCTTCTTTTTTCTCCTTTTTCTTCAAAAATGACTTGATGGAAGGCTGTCCTCCAGGGGTGGTTCGTGTAGGAAAAAAAGGTGAAAGCCTCCCGATACCTGAATCTGTGGAGCCCCTCTCATTACCCTGCCCCTCTGGGGTAGATGTCGCTTAGCTTCTAAATGAAAGTTCGGCCTTCTTTGCCACTTTTTCATCTTTCTTTTTGTCCTTTGCTTCAAGTGAATCAAATGCAATTCTCATAATCTTCGGGGTTGTTTTATCAAAAACGTCAACATCATGTCCCGGGATTTTAGCTAAATGATATTTCAACTTGCAAATCCCTCCTGACATATTCACCCCACAGAGTTTGCAATTCAGTTTTTGTCGGTTTGTCCCATCTTCAGGGAACCCATACACCCAAAATGGATCCAAAGGCTTCGGCATATTTTTTGATGAAATTGACAGCTTCAAAATTCAACCCTAAGGCACAAAAAAACAAGAAAACGATATTAAACCCCACTAGAAAAAAATTACAGCCCATTGGTAAAAAAAATCAGACCTCTAGATTCGATTATTAGCAATGAAAAATGACAATAAGAGGGTGGAGATAAAATTAACAACAAGGCTCAAGCTTGCTGTTGCATAAAAAAAAAACATTACATTGTTTTATGGGCATGAAAATCATGGCAAAATGACCGAAAAAAAACTAAACGTAGGTAAGCAAAGAGGCAAGCAAACTTGCAAAAATCTATGGAAAAAAAACATTAACATGGAGGGATTTAGATAGATACCTATGAATGGAAGATTCAACACCGGTTGGCAAATGAAATTGAACCCTTGGTCCACTTAGAAATCCTTGATGGTGATGATGATGGTTGTTAAGTTGCCTCCACAGTGATTGAGGAAGACCACAAACCCTTCTCCTTCCTTCTCCACAAGCAAAAAAACACAAATGACAAAAAAAAAAACCAAAATGCGCCCTTATGCCCGCGAGTTCCCTGCGTCCGACGACTTTTTGGGTCGAACCGCGACTTATTTGAAAAAGTCGGCGATTTTTAGTAAAAGTCGCGACTTTTTAAAAATACAAAATATCGCGATTTTTTAAGGGGTAAAAGTCGGCTCAGGGTAAAAGTCGTGACTTTTTCAAAAAGTTGCGAAAAATCACCGATTTTTTCAACACTAATTTATATTGCATGTAAGGTGCAAAAAGGAAAAATCGCACAGAGATATATGAATTCAAGTTCTGAGATACATAAAATTTAAGTTCTGAAAAGGAAAGACATATAAGACAACATAATACATATATATCAAGGCTCTAAATAGCCTTCAAAGTCCAAAAATCGTGAAACTATAATCTAACAAGTAAATACTAACTTCTAAGTCATGAGTCATCAAGAAGATCATCATAGGTTGAATTCCCAAGAATGTCCTCTTCTAGATCAGCCTTTGTATTTTTTGTACTCCACTCATTTGGGGCTTCCCTTGAAGGTCCTACTTTTGACTCATTGATCTCTGATGTGTTAGTTGGCTCCAAGTCTATCCAATTGAAGTTGTCCTCTAAAAACGTTGTTGGCTATCTCTCCTTGACCCAATCCAAGGCGTGATCAATCTCCTCCAAGACTATGGGATCCTTAATAGATGTGTTTGTCAATTGGTTGTGCATCAATGGAAGATTGTATTGCACGACGACCAAATCATTTAACCATTGTTGTTTGAAATAGTTTCGTTTCTTAGCATGCATTTGCTGGAACACACTCTAGTTGCACCCGGAGCGAGAAGTGCTACATGTCTGGCTTAGGATTCACCTTGCAAACCGTTGTAACTCAAGGCAATGTCTTCCTAATTGGTTCCACCAATAAGATTTCATATGACAAAGTTTAAACAAATGATAAATTTCGGATTTAGAATTCAATAAATAATTTAAAGTTCATAAATAAAATAAAATTGCATACTAAGAATGCTTTTTTGATGTTTGTCGAATGGCCAACACTCTACCAAAAGAAATAACACTTTCATTATAAAGTATAATCTTGTATCTTATCCTACTCATCAGGATTTGAGACCATGCAGTCTATACGGTTATATAATATCTCTTTGACTTCACTATTTTATGTAAATTTGCCTACATAATGATACTTTGGGTCTGTTACCACATACATTGCATGGGGTCTAGGCAACATGATCCCATAATCTTATATCAGTTTCAGAGAAGCATACATGAGCATATTGCAGATCACATGCATCATTGATCATACGTATGCGATCATTAGAGATTTGCTAGTAGTTTCCCAAGTGGTATTTCATGGATGCACATACCTTTTTAGGCATGGCCCTTACAGTTCACTAAGAAATCCCAAGATTTCCTAGTAACTAACTGCTGCGGCAGGTGTGCACTGTGTAGTGCCTTCACGTAAAGGTATTGTGTTGATATTGGACAGCAAGGAAGGTCTTCACCATGCATGGCATCCTAGCATGGAGGTGGACAATGAAACTTATCCAAGTTGATGGGTTAATCTTTTTCTTAAAATTGTACTTAGGAAAAAGTACATTAAATGGGTTATATTTTAATGTTGACTTAATGAGTACTTTTTATAAAGTTAAAGTGAGAAATAATTTAAGTTGTGGTCTTTTAATCTTGACCATTGATCTCATAAGGTGTATGAGGATCAATCTTGGCCCTCCATCCGTTTGGAGATAGGGTTTCTCACTTGCTCATTGAGTAAAAAGGAGATCAACTTCGAGACGGGTGCAATATGCACAAGAGAGGCAATTTTCTGAAGAGAGAAAGAGGAGAATTGCTTGAGGGTTTGGAGAGAGAGTTTGCAGGGAGATAGAGGAGGCTTCTACACTGAGATTGGCACACATCTTCAACATTGCAGAGGTCTTTTCCTACAGATTTTATTAGGAGGTTTTGCAGAAGGGGGCCATACATTTGTTGAGGAGGTTTTATATTTCGCTGGGCTGATTTTATTGTAAGAGATCTCTATATTTTACTACTCAATAATAATAAATCCAAATCTGCTGCACTAGTTTTCCCTCCTGGGTTTTTCCAGGGATGAATTGTCCAAAAATTACTTGTGTACATGTGATGTGATAGTTGTTATCTTTTACTGTTAAGTTCCTTGTTATTATTTTTTGTTGTGTATTATTTATTTGTGAAGAAAACCTGACAGAATCAGTGAACAGAAAAATTAATTGATTTAGTGAATTGGGCTTGAAGAAAATTCACATGGTATCAGAGCAGAACTGTTGAAGAAGCAACATTACATTCGGATCTGCAACACAGAAGTTCAGACCTGCAACACAAAAGTTCATATCTGTAACAGATAAGTTCAGATCTGCAACACAAAAGTTCAGATCTACAACAGATAAGTTCAGATCTGCAACACACAAGTTCATATTTGCAGCACAAAAGTTTAGATCTGCAACATAGAAGTGTAGATCTGCAAAGGGAAACATAGATCTGCATTAGTGGAGTTCAGATCTGTAAAACATAAGGGTATATTGCAGTACAGAATCATTTTCAGAAATGGCCACGATCTTGAGACTTGAGGATAGGCTTCAGGGTGCTCAAAACTTTGTCACCTGGAAGGAAAGGGTCACTATGGTTTTGGATGTCAATGATGTCCTTGACCATGTTGATGATAAGGCTGCAACTCCCACAGATGCAACTGCATTGGTGACTTGGAAGAAGGGTGAGGCTAAAGCCAAGAGCATACTCCTTGATGGGGTAAAGGATCACATAATCCCTCACCTCACAGGGAAAAAGTCCTTTAAGGAGATGTGGGCTGCTTTGAATGACCTTTACCAGAGTAAAAATGAAAACAAGGTGATGGTGCTTATTAGGGGAAGATTGAGAAGTACCAAGATGGCTAAAGGGGAAGGTGTGGTTCACTACCTTACTCGACTTACACATATCAGGGATGAGCTAGGCGCAATAGGTGAGAAAACTGAAGAGCTTGAGTTGGTATGTGTGGCACTGAATGGATTTTCGAAGTCATGGGATGTGTTTGTGCCTGGAGTTGTAGCTCAGGAGAAACTCCCTGATTGGCAACGATTATGGGATGATTTTGTGCAGGAGGAGATCAGACTTGGTCAATCTAGCGGATCTTCATCTTCAACATAGATTGTGGATGAAGAAGGCTTGGCTCTTGCGAGCAAAGGCAAGGGCAAGCAGAAGAAAAAGAAGGGTGGAAAGAAGAACATTGACTTTTCAAAAGTTAAATGTTTCCAGTGTCACAAGATGGGACACTTTGCCTCACAGTGTCCAGAGAAGAAGAAGAAGAACCAACCGTAGATGGCAGCTTCAGCAACAGTGGATGAGTTTGCCAAAAGCTTCGAGGAGGATTTCTGCTTCATAGCTTGTATGTCTAGCGCAATAGTCTCAGACATGTGGTTTGTGGACAACGAAGCATCTTGTCATATGATAGGGCACAAGGAGTTTTTCAGTAGGCTATAAGAGGGAGACATGGATCTGGTTATAAAGCTCAGAGATGACAGGCGCAACAAGGTGCAAGGGGTTGGTATGGTTTCGTTTTAGAGAGAGTCGGGTAAACCACTCTGGTTTGCTGACATACTATATGTTCCCGGGTTGAAAAAGAAACTCATCTTGGTCTCTACTCTTGAGGATAAAGGGTATGAGGTCAACTTTCGTAATGGAAGGGTGTTTGTCAGGCCAACGAGGTCAAGTGAGAAGATGGACATAATGATAGGGGTTCAAGAAGAGAAGGTGTACAAGCTTTAGTTTCATCCAGGGAGAGCATTAGTCAGTACAACCACAGACATGGGAGAGTTGTGGCACAAGAGGATGGCGCACATACACTTTGGTGCTTTGGGGCACTTAAGACAGGCAGTCACAAGGTTGCCTAAGTTCACAGTAGAGAGGCATGACCATTGCAAGGGTTGTGCAATAGGCAAGTATGCCCGGAGACCATTTCCACCGAGTGAGCACAGGTCCAAGGGAGTATTGGACTTGATACATTCTGACGTATGTGGTTCAATGAGCATGGAGTCAGTGAGTGGCTTCAAATACTTTGTTCTATTCATTGATGACTACTCAAGGAAAACCTGGATATACTTCCTGAAGGCTAAGGATGAAGTCTTCGACAAATTTTAGGAGTTCAGAGCTCTGGTTCAGAACTAGATTGGCAGGAAGATTTAGGTTTTGAGATCCGACAACAGGGGTGAGTACACCTCCAAGGAGTTTCTGGATTATTGCGCAGCAACAAGGATCAAGAAGGAACTCATCATTCCTTACAATCCCCAACAGAATGGAGTGGTCGAGAGAAAGAACAGGACCATAGTAGGAGCAGCACGGGCGATGATACATGATCAGGGTTTGCCCCTGTTTTTATGGGCAAAGGCTAGTCACACGATTGTTTATATTCAGAACAGGAGTCCCCACACAATTTTGGGGAAGTTGACACCTGAGGAGGTATTTACAGGTACCAAACCAGATGTGAGTCATCTTCGCATCTGGAGCAACATATGTTACTGTCATGTGCCTTTAGAGAATAGGACAAATATGGAATCCACAACAGATAGGGGGTTGCTTGTTGGATATAGCGTGGCTTCTAAATCCTACAGGATCTTTGTGCCAAAACGCATGAAGATCATAGTGTGTAGGAATGTACAGTTCGAGGAGGAGCATGCATTGAGGAGGTCTAAAGACTTGCAAGCACATGACCAGCAGGGACATGATTCGGGAGTCAAGCCTGAGGAGGCATATAGTCAGAGCACTGGATCACAAAGTCAGACACATGGTACTGGTACAAGTGTTGAGAGGGAGACAGTTGGATAGGATCATCGGGAGCGAGATGATGATGAGGAGGAGCAGCGTGATGCAGTTCCACTGGAGTAGAATACTAGGCCACGACCTAAGTGGTATAAGTCCACAGTTAGTGATTCCAGGTTGATAGGACTTCCAGAGAGAGATTTCAGACGAAGTAAACCACCAGAGAGACTTGGGTATCATGGTGCTAATGACACATCTCATTGATGCAAAGCCTTCCACTTATGAGCAAGCTGCTTGTTGGATATAGAGAGGCTTCCAAATCCTACATGATCTTTGTGCCAACACGCACGAAGATCAGTGTGTTGGGATGTATAGTTCGAGGAGGAGCGTGCATTGAGGAGGTCTAAAGAATTGTAGGCATAGGACTAGCAGGTACAGGATTCGGGAGTCAAGCCCGAGGAGGCACAAAGTCAGAGCACTGGATCAAAGAGTCAGACAGAGGGTACTAGTACAGGTACAAGTACAGGTACAAGTGTTGAGAGGGAGATAGTTGGACAGGGTCATCAAGAGCGAGATGATGATGAGGAGGAGCAGCGTGATGCAATTCCACCAGAGTAGAATACTAGGCCATGACCTAAGTGGTATAAGTCCACAGTCAACGATTTCAGGTTGACATGACTTCCAGAGAGAAATTCCAGACGAAGTAAACCACTAGAGAGACTTTGGTACATGGTGTTAATGACACATCTTATTGATGCAAAGCCATCCACTTATGAGCAAGCTGCACAGCATGGAGTGTGGCATGAGGCCATGATGGAGGAATATGCCTCCATTATGAAGAATGATGTATGGGAGGTGGTGCCTAGGCTAGAAGGCAAGAAGGTGGTTGGATCCAAGTGGATCTACAAGGTCAAGCATGCAGCAGATGGAAACGTGGACAAGTACAAAGACCGCTTCGTGGCCAAGGGGTTTTCATAGCGAGAGGTAGTTGACTATGAGGAGACTTTCGCCCTGGTGGCCAGGTATTCCTCGATCTGAGTAGTCATATCATTGGCAACAGAAAAGGGCTGGCGCGTTCACCAGATGGACGTGAAGACTGCTTTCCTTAACAAAGTTGTTGAGGAAGAGGTATATGTTGAGTAGCCAAAGGGATTTGAGGTAGGAAACAGAGAGACGCATGTGTGTAGACTGAGGAGAGCTTTGTATGGGCTCAAGCAGGCACCTCGAGCATGGTACTCGAGGATAGACAACTACTTGAGGGAGATGGGTTTCCAGTGGAGTGATGTTGATCCGAACCTGTATTTTCTTGCAGGGGAGATGCCTCTCATACTGGTGTTATATGTAGATGACCTATTTCTGACAGGGGATGAGCAACTGATAGTAGATTGCAAGGTCAACCTTGCAGTTGAGTTTGAGATGAAAGACCTTGGTTGATGCATTACTTCCTTGGTCTGGAGGTCTGGCAGTAGGATGGGTGCTTCTTCTTGGGACAGGGGAAGTATACAATGGAGATCTTGCGTAGGTTCAGGATGACAGATTGTAGGCCCATGTCCACGCTTCTAGTCAGAAATTGGAGGAAGATTGATGCATCGGATTCAAAGTGTAATGTCCCCACTTTGGGACATCATTATATTACAGAGTGTTATGATGACCAGAGTAGCCAGATGGAGGTTATAGCAAGTACACGGACTATTGAGGGGTATTTTGGGGTCTGACTTGCATTGCTCATCCTATTTCATCATTATGATCCATTTCGCACAACTTGGCTTTGGTTTCGTTGCATTCCGACGATTTCCATGATTTTGAGTTATTTTGGGCTAAAAGTTAATTAAATTCACTAAGGTCGTCATATTGGGCATAATACTTGGAGGAACCTCTTAGTGTAATAGTTCATTGGAGTCGGGAGGAACAACACTACAGGATGGGATGATGAGAAGTGACTTTCAGTGGCCAAGGAAGCCACAAGGAGAGATAAGGTACTTTTTAGAGGTAAAATGGTTATTATTAATTAAAGTGATTTAATTACTTAATTAATAATTAAATAAAGTAAAGTCACTTTGGAGAGATAAGGTGAGCAAGAAGGATAAAAGAGAGGCAAGGGCCTCTATTCTCTCATTCATGTTGTTTATCATTTGATATCTGGCTTCTTGCTAGTGAGCCCATACTCTTGGGAGTTTTGAGGGTTTTGACTTAACAAACCCTAGAGATCAACTCGGTGGTGAAAGAGCCTACCTATCTTGATCCAAGCTTGGTCACGGAGGTGAAAGATTCCTCCCTCACCATTCTACATCAGATCTACTCAGCTTCAGAGGGATTCTACACCAGCCACAGGTATAGAAAGAGAGAGGGCGCACCATTGAGGGTTTCCAGCAAGGGGGGTGCATTTGTGGAGCTAGAACAATTCGTTTTGGCCAAGGAGAGGAGTTTTTGGAAGATCCATTTACTGGGTTATCTTTGTAGAGGCCATAGCGCCCTTTTTGGCTCTTCCGGGAGGTACTTTAGTGGAGCATTGATCTATATTGGGAGTTGGACGATTTCTCCAAGAGGAGGGCGTAACTTTGGAGTGGATCTATTCATGGGACGGGCCCAAGCCCCATTCTTCAGCGAGAGATCTATTCTATCTTGCTTCTAGACTCCAGATCTACTCTTCTGGAGGGTTTTTCTTGCCATTGGTGCCAAATAGGAGGAGGGACGAATTATTGGGTGCATCCAGTCTTTCAGTAGGGCGCGACTTATCTAGCTTGAGGGTTAACACTTCAGAGGGCCGAGATCTCATGTTGTTATTCATCTATGGTAGCCAGGCAACCTTGGGAGGCTTATATCTTGTCTTCTTGATCTTGCTTGAGAATTATCTCCATTTTGCTACTAGATCTTAGCTATATTGTACTAGATCTGCAGATCCATTGTATCAGGGACTTCTTCTATTATGAATAATATCAGATCTGAAGTATTTTGAGTTATCTCGTGTGTTGTTGATCTTGCATTTGGTTGAGGTATGTTCCATTGCTATATCTTCTTGATTATTGCTACAAACACAAATATAAATCATCAGTATAAACCCTAGTGCAATCTAAAAGACCAAATCAACAAAGTGTTTAACGAAATGCCACAACCAGAAAACAGTCAAAAACACATGAAAAACACAATGTTCTTGGCATCTTGGCTTGGGAACATTACAGTGGTATCAGAGCGTTGATCCTCCCAGCCAGTGGGGATTAGCGCATGCAGAAATATAGTAGAGATGAATATGTTTCACTTTGCTAGAGAGAGTGTATTCTGTGAAAGGGAATATTATGCCCTTAGTGAGGGAACTAGGGCTCAATTAACATTCCAACAATTTGTATCCATAAAAAATCCTAGGTGGAGAAAAGATGAGGTTACACATTGGGTCAACATAACAGAGGAAAACAGAGCTAGAGCAGCTAGATGGAGGGAAGCACGAATTAACCCTACACCCATTAGGAGCAGAAAATGTTGCTACAGTTGCAAAGTGCCTTGCGAACCAGATCATAGATGTAGGGGTAAAGGTAAGAAACACATTGTTGAGGTACACTATGACAGTGAGGATGAGGTGTACGCAGATGCACTGATAGATGCTTATTTGGAGCAGTCCGATAGCGCTAGTGACTCTTGTACACTTGTAGAGGTTAGTGGCTCTTGCATGCTTGGGAAGGATAGTGACCCTTGCACATTGGAGGAACAATGGGATGGAAAGGATGATAGCACCTATGCTTCAACAGTCATATCACATAGTGTTGATGACCTCACACTTCAACAGAGTGGTGACACTAGTGGGGATTCACACGTGTTAGCATCTAGGCCTGATGAGCTCCGTATGATGACCGTGACACATTTGCCATCTTTTCAGACACCCATGATAGCCACGACACATGAGGATATCAGTGGCATTTCAGATATGATGGAGGAGCCGTGTGTGAGGGATGCACACTAGGGACATATGGACTCACATACCCAGGAGGAGAGACATGACGTGCTGACAGTTGACCCTACACATACATATCAGTATGAGGAGAGTGGGTCAATTCCTTTGGAGACTCCATTATTTGATCAGGCTGGGGAGACTGACAGTTTGATGGGACACTTACTTCCAGGACCAATCTGCAGTGATGAGGATGTACCCCTTATTGGTCAGGATGACCATAGCACGTGTCTGGACACATCGATATGGGATCCACGCGCAGATGATATTAGCTAGGTGAGTGCACAAGAGAATACAACTATTCATACAGGATACAATATGATTCAGAGGGAGATAACAGTTGGTGATGGTGTGCAGTGGCATACAACAGGACCCAGTAGCATAGTGGTTAGGGGGCAGTTCGGTGCCTTATCTTTTGCAGAGAGTGTTGTCGGGGATTCCAGGGTTGACACTAGTAGTGAGGGGCGTGAGGTAGCACCTCAGCAGTGTAGAAAATCCAGGTCCTATCAGCAAGACTTCTTGGTCTGTCTATGACCAAGCTAAGTCACTAAGTTTTCTGCTGTCATAAATTGTTTTACTGCTGTTTTATAACAGCCATCTGAAAAGTTTGTTTGCTGATGTGTTATGGTTGTTGTTTCAGTGATTGGGTGCCCTTGCAAGTAGTTTTCTGTTAGATAAATTTTACATTTACTTCCCAATAAACAAC
>JASDQU010405076.1:0-10681 GCA_032191745.1 Picea mariana | reverse complement strand
AATAATGAAATAAGTTGAAACTGTAAAACTGCAGAACTAAAACACTTGCTTGAATGGTGGTAGCTATCTCTAAGAAGAGATGTGGCTACTATGTGCATTCATCTGAGAAGAATGGATTACAATGAGGCTCCAGAGGCATTTTTTATATTACTCATGAATTTTAAAACCCTAGACATCCAAAAACCTAACCCTAGAAGGTGAAATGTCAAAAGTAATGTGGGCCCTATTGATAAGTTGGTGTAATTTGGTACCTCAACTTCCAAGGGTCGTAACTTTTTCATACGACCTCTGTTTTAGGTGCGTGATAGCCCGTTGGAAAGGTCTTTCAGAGAACTACACATTTCGTCATCAAACTCTAACTTCATCTATAGTTTGATTGTGGCAAGCCAAAAAAGCAATGTTTAGGGCCCCAAAACGGCCCTAGAAGTACAGCAACATGTGTTGACATGACAACATACAAAATAAGCCAGTTGGATTAGGAAAGAGGCCACCCATATCCACCTGGAGGATGTGTGGGGCTTCAGACATCCCCATAAGTGTCGAACTCACAATTAGAAAGCATTACATAATAACATGTTGAACAAAAAATGGACATGAGGAGCTAGTTGGAATAGGTGGGTGGCCACCAATATCCACATGGATCAATCCTCCCCCCTTAGGAAGCAATGGTCTCCATTGCGTTGAGTTCCCCCATAAGGTGAGGAAGATTCTGTTGGATTTGGCCCCAGGTGAGCCACTTTCCTTGGTGTAGGAATTTCCCTGCCTTGACAATTCGATAAATTTGGATCTGTTGTTGGTGAGTGCCCTTGACCTGTGTGTCCACTATCTGATCATTGGATGCTTGTTCCATGTAGTCAAGGTTGAGATCTTTTGGTGTCATTTGTTCTGTGATCTCGAAGGTGTCCAATAATGGGGGAAAATATGGATGAAGGAGGTCCACATTGAATACTGGATGTAGACCAAGGAAGGGTGGAGTGTTGACCTCAAAAGCATTACTACCCATAGCCTTGGTGATAGTGTAAGGCCCATAAAGAAGTGGGCGAAGGTTTTGATGGGGATCGGTGAGACGCTCCTTCTGCAAATGTAACTAGACTTTGTCACCAACCTGAAACCAGTGTGGTACCATGTGTTGATCATGGCATTGCTTGTACTTAGCATTGAATTTCTACAAAATATCCTGGACCTGTTGGCGGATGTGTTGAATCCGCTTAATGAATCTGGTGTCTTTTTCTATAGTAGACTGGTTAGGGGAAGAGTCTATCTGTGCGATGGAAAGAGGAAGTGCAACATCAATAGGTCCCAAGGGTTGGAATCCCAGACACACCCGAAATGGGCTATGGTCAATGGAACTATGGAGAGCCTTGTTGTAACTATGTTGGACATATGGGATACTCTCATCCCATGTACATGGATTCTTAGAATTGTACATGCACAAGATGTGCACAATCATCCGATTTACGACCTTTGTTTGGCCATCGATTTGGGGGTGGAAAGCAGTGTATTTTGTGATCTTGGTGTCCAATAGAGACCAGAGACTCGACCAAAAGGTGTTGAGGAACCTGTTGTCTCGGTCGCAGATGATGGTATGTGGTATCCCAAAGTGGACCCACACTCGTTCGAATAAGATCTTGGTAGTATCTGCCGCTGTGAAATTCTTCCTACATGTTGTGAGGATGGCCATCTTCGAAAATCAATTAACGACCACAAACACGCAGTCATTTCCTTTCTTGGTGGATGGAAAATCAAACATGTAGTCTATTGAGATGGATTGCCAAGGCTTATCGGGAATAGGAAGAGGGGTGTATAATCCTTGCTTCTTGATGGAAGGCTTGGAAATGGAACAATCAGTGCAAGATATAATATATATTTTTACGTCATGTTGAAGTTTTGTCCAATAAAAATGTTTTTGAAGAATGGCCATAGTTTTCTCTATGCCAAAATTTCCTGCCACCCGAATGTAGTGGGCTTCCCAAATCAAATTTGCACGCTCGATTGTAGGAACACAGAGATGGCCCAGGTGGCATAAGAGTTCATCTCGAATGTGAAAATTAGTGACAGTTGCACTTGTACCCAAGAGTTGATATGTGGCAGTGAAGTCCAAGTCTTGTTGATAAAGTTGGGACCACTCAGATGCTTCATGTCCACAGGAATGGGGAATAGTGGTGAGTGCAGCCACAAGAAGCCGACTGAGGCAGTCAGCGACACGATTGGAGATACATGTCTTATACTTGATGTTGATATGGAACTGCTACAGATAGGTGGACCACTTCTGACGGCAGTCATTCTGCAATTTCTCCTGTATTTGTATGAATTGCAGAGGCTTGTGATCAGTGTGTATGATCGTCTCTTTCCCTAGAATGTAATGTTTCCATTGACAATAGGCTTGTACAATGGAATACATTTCCTTGTCATAGGTGGGGTATTTCTGGATAGTATCAGAGAGTGTCTCACTATGGTATGCCATTGGATGCTCGTGTTGAGTGAGAATCGTACCCACAGCATAGTCATATGCATCAGTCTCAATCTCGAATGGTTGTTGCATATCGGGAAAGGAGAGTATTGGACCTGAGCACGAGCAATGCTTAGATCATCGAATGCTCATTGTTTCTCCTTCCCCCACATGAACTTGGACCTGCCACCGCCCTTGGTCACCTGGCTGAGGGCCCATGCAATATGAGAGAATCCCAACACGAACCGTCGGTAGAAGGTGGCTAGTCCCAAAAATATCTGAAGCTTGGTCAGTGTGGTCGGGGATGGCCAGTCACAGATGACTTCGATCTTAGTTAGATCAACATGTACCCCATGTTCGTCAACAATGTATCCAGCCGATGTTGTAGGGTTGCGTGTGCAATGTTGTTGGCAGGTTCAGCTGCTTGACAACCTCTGCTGAAATCAGGTTCTTCTGACTACTGTTGTCAACAATGAAATGAATCAGAGCCCCCTTGACCCACATCTGTGAGTGAAAGAGGCATTCCCCTTCCTCTGGTTCACTTGGCTAGACTTTGGTGGTAGCGACAATGGCACTGGGTTCAGCATCGATAATCTGCTTCCCTCCTTCAAGATTTGACTCAGAATCAGAATCAGCCTTTGACTCAGAATCCTTCAGCTCATCCATGAGATACTGCTTGGAGTGGAATTCTTCAGTGTTGTGCCAAGGACTTTTATGGTACTCACACCATTTTCCCATGTCCTTCTTCATCTTCTCATTGCCCTTCTTGTGTTGTGACTTGGACTAGTTGTCCTGAGGGCAGCCACCTCAAATTGGTCCCTTTCTATGTGGGTTGGGGCTGCCTTTTCCCTGCTTCAACTGTGCGGGGTTCGTAGATCCAAACTCACGTCGTTTCTGCTTGAATTTATGCTCGATCTTGACAGCGTATCTATAAGTCGTGCCCAATGAGGCGATGTTCAGGAACTCCATTTATGTTTGAATGTATCTATGCAAACATCCATGGTATTTGAGCACCATATGACGCTTAGAGTCTTTGATACCCAATTTGGTGCGTAGGGTATGGAAAATATTGGTGAAATCTGGTACTGCCTGGTCCATTTCTTGACATAGGGTGGTACATCTGGTGTATTGGTCCTTGTAGATTCCAACAAGGTAGTATTGTTATTTAATGGCATCCCAAAAGGAATCCCATATAGGGGCCACCACAAATATTGTAGATTCCTCCACGACCCTTTTCTCAGAGTAAGTATCCCACCAGTCTTTAACATGGGGAACAACCTTGAGGAGTGCAAAAGTGATCTTTTCCCTATCGAAAAAATTGTGGACCAAACAATATCCTTCGAGCAGATTCAACCATTTATTTACAGCATCTGCATCTATCAGTCCTTCAAATAATGGAATATCAAAATTTACCTGTACCTTGAAGGGGGTTGCATGGTTGCTTGATGAAAATGCTTCTCTTGTGGGTAGCCGTCGAAGGATCTGTGCGAAGTTGTCCATCATTTTGTTCCTTTGTCACGCGAGGGCTTCCTTGAGCAAAATTTTAATAGGATCTCCTGCTCCATCATCTTTCTTTTCGTCCCCCATGGGTTTTTTTCGAGCTTGGCACGACCGATCTTGTAATGGCTCGATTGGTTCGAGTCCCAACTTCTTGTACCCAGATATTGTCAGGGACATGCACGAAAAAAAATAAATGAAGAGAAAATCGGTTTGATACCACTGATCTGGATTTAGGAGCAGAACGAATTGATTAACATACTAAATACAATAAACACAAGAGATACGAAGAATAACACAAATATCCAGTGAATAATATCTTCTATTAAATAATGAAATAGGTTGAAACTGTAAAATTGTTGAACTGAAACACTTGCTCGAATGGTGGTATCTATCTATGAGAAGAGATGTGGCTACTACGCACATCTGTCTGAGAAGAATGGATTACAATAAGGCTCCATATGCCTTTTTGATATTACTCATGAATTCCAAAACGCTAGACATCCAAAAACCTAACCCTAGAAGGTGAAACACCAAAAGTCATGTGGGCCCTATGGGTAAGTTGGTGTAATTTGGTACCTCAACTTCCAAGGGTCGTAAATTTTTCATACGACCTCCATTTTAAGCGCATGATAGCCCATTGGAAAGGTATTTCATAGAGCCCCATTCTGCCATCAAAATCTGACTTTGTCTATAGTTTGATTGTGGCAATACAAAAAAACAACGTTTAGGGCCCCAAAATGGCCCTGGAAGCACAGCAAGATGTGTTGACAAGAAAATGTACAAAATAATTCAGTTGGATTAGGAGAGAGGCCACCCATATCCACCTGGAGGATGTTTGGGGCTTCAGACAACCCCAGAAGTGTAGAACTTGCAATTAAAAAGCAGTACAAAAGAACATGATGAACAAAAAACAGACACGAGGAGCCAGTTGGAATAGGTGGGTGGCCACCAATATCCACCTGGATCACTGTTTCAAATGAAATATGCCTCTTCTTTATATTCAACACCACATTATTATCAAAGTCCCATTCAATACCAAGCAATTCTAGATATGGATCAGATTCTTCCATAATTTCTATTACCTCAAACTCAGCCTTTGTTTTCACTCCTTCTATATTCACTTCCAATTGCTCCAATCAGACTATTAGATAGATCTTGTATTGATTTTCCAACTGTAGTTGGATGGGAGACTTGACCAATTTTTTTTTACCCATCACCTCCCAAGACTTCTTTGGAAATATGTTACATCGGAACCTAGATCCAACATGACACCATTCATGTCATAGTCACCAAGTTTTGTTGTCATTTTAAATTCTTAATTAGAGTGATTTTTCTTGCTGACCTGACATATATCTCGTTCTGGAAGTCGAGATCATATGGTTTCCTCATGCAAGTAGCTAACATTTTTTCAAATTACTTACAACCTCTAGATCATTCATCAATCACAAACAACAACACAAGAAATAACTTACTTGGTCTTCAGATTCTTCCTTGCAACCCAAGTCGTGCAAGGCTTCTACACATGTTGCACATTACAATTCCTCAAGAAATTGTTCTTCATGTTCTTTATGCTTAACGTGTCGCAGATCGTTATATCTATGAGATTCTTCCAATGATCATTGTGTCGTGCATTGTATTTCTTCATGCACGTGAGCTTCCTACAAACATCATTGTGTCACGTGATGTAATTCTTCACAGGCATGAGCCTCTTCCAGCAAGCTTTGCATCGCCCATTGTACCTCTTCACATATTCAGGCTTCCTCCATTGACTCTTGTGTCTCCCTCTACATTTCTTCTTGGATCCAAGCCTCCTCAAGTGACCTTTGAGTCACGTGCTACAGCTCCTCGCACGCTCTTTTTTCTCTGAGTGCTTTCTACGCATTGTGCAAGAAATTTTTTTGTTGGGAAGCATCAAACTTCGAGGGGGGTTATGTTTCCTTCCTTATATTCCCCTTCAACTTCTAACCTAATATTTCACCATGCTCAAAGTTTGCACCTGTCTTTTCTCCTCCTCGAGTTACTACCTGAACATCAACCTCCTCATTCTTCTTTGTATTCTTACATGGATCCACATGAAGCATGTTGCAATCAGATTTCTTGTCTTCCCACCTTTTCAACAAGTCGAGACATTATTCGATGACATGCTCGAGACTGTAGCAATATTCACAAATCATGCATGGTTTGGTACAAAACCTTGATACATAACCAATTTCTTCGCAATTGAAACAAGTGGGGGTTCTACCTCCCCCTCCTCCATATCCTCGATCATGATCGTGCCCATATCCACCTCAGATACCACCTTAGTATCTACCTCTTTCACACTGCTACACTCACCACCCTTATTCTCTTCCTATTCTCGAAATGCATTACGGGTATTAAGTTGCATCAGCTAGAGTGAGCAGTATTTATTGACATCATTCCCCACGAATTTACAAAGATCAAAAAATTGAGTATGGTTCGTTATTTGGTACTTCTACAAAGTTGGGTAGAAGGGTGGTACATGGCCCCATTGTCTACATATCTCACACCATTCCATCTGTCCAAATGGAAATGAACTTGGTGCGCCAGTCACCACATAATTTGGAAGTACAGGGAATTTGTCCCTATGATTCCCCTCTGAGCGACAGGTGGTACACCATACATGCTCACGCACGCCCTTCATCTTGGCCATATCTTGCAATTTCATCATCAAGTTGGCCAATGGTGACTGCACCTATGCCAAACCTGCCAACGTCTCTTCTCCTCCTGGCATAGCTTCTAGGTGCATTGCAATCTCTACCACCTCTGCTTGGGTCGTCACCTTCTGTTGGGTGAGCATAAATTGGATATGGGGAAGTAACAGTGGAATAAATCACTCTCTATGTTACACATCTTGGATTTGGAATGTCATCCTATCCAAGAAAATCTTAAACCTCTAGTCATAATGCCACATGGTCTCTCCTTCCTTCTATTTAATCTCTTTTATCTATGTGATACATTGAGACTCTAACTTAGGTTTCTAGAATTCCCTAATCATATCTTGCTTAATATCTATTAGGCACCTCATCTATGGAACAGTGGCCTTATACTTCATGTAGCACATCAATACTTTATCCCTAAATGTGGTCTCTCGCATCACGGTCTTTGTTTCTTCATTTTTGATCCTCTTCACAAACCATATTGCTTCACATGTAAACCAATGTTGTTATGTATCATCCTTACCCATTCCATGGAACATGGGTAGCCTCAGGGTGCTATCCTAATTCGCCATCGTCACTATTCGACCAACTCCACTACTATGAATGTTGGTTGTCAAAATTCTTGCTACTGGTACTCTTCTATGTGAACTGACATTGGCTTCACCTTCTTCTTCACTTGTATCTTATCTCCTTCCTTCTTCTACTCCTTCTCTAAATTAGGTCACTTCACTATATGTTTTTCTCTCTTCTTGATTACAAACATGCAAGGGGGGTGGTTCAAAGGGGTGGTAATTCCATCTCCTTCTGACATTTCTTGTGAGGGAACCCATAGATTTTCTTACTTGTATTCACACCAGACCATACACTCTCACCAATTCATCTCCCCCACCACTAGTGGAGCCTCCATCTTCCTCTCTTATCTACGCACCACTACTTTGCATGACATATTCATATCCTAACAACACACCACTACTATGTGCACCATATTTGTTTCTTATTAGTGCACCACTACTTTGCATTACATTTTTCTTTAAGGTTGCAGAATTCTAAAATAGCCAAGGGGTGTGAACTTCTTCAACTATGCCTTTACTACTATCACCACTACTACTACTGCTAATGGTATCCCCACTGGACACCCTATCCTCAATGCCACACCTCTTCGTAGGCATATCTTCATCTATGATCCTCTCTGGCACAACATGCTCTTCCACACTACCACCTGATGCAGTTTATTTTCTCTTCATCATGAGCTCGACCCTTTGTTGTGCACCCCTAGCTAATTCTTTTCCACTTCTCTACTCTGGTTTCCTTATTATCTCAACTCTTCTTGCTTATCTCTCAGCTCTTTTTCTCCTTTACTCCTCTGGGTCCATTCCATTCCTCACTTCATCTCAATTATTTATGGATCCTACTCAATGGATCCATTTTCTATCTCACTTTCCCCTATCCTTTCAACACCCCCCCCCAGCACTAGGGGAGTTTACTCAGCCATTCTATCGGGCTCCATGCACATCAACCCTTTCTCCACAAATAACATCTTTATCCACAGTGGAATCTTTTTCAGCAGTCGTTTCCTTCACCCTTATGTGAAATTTATTTCATCCCCATTGAATGAATCAGTGTACTCCACAACAAACTCAAAAATATAGCCCTCTTTTACTCAAGAAAACAAGAATTCAATAACTTGAGTCCACTTATAATCCAACATTTTCAATATTTCAAGTGTGGCTTGATCCCAAAATATTGGTTCCAAAGGCCACACAATAGAATTGGTAGTAGGTTTCCTTTTTATCCATTCATACAACAAATAAGGAAATTCAACAAAGAAAAGCTCATGCATATCAGTGCAAAGATAGTCATGTTTCCATTTATTGACATTCACTCTCATCCCCTAAGTTTATCGTAGGGAAAACTCATTCTCTTTTGTAGTTAATCAGTCTTGAATTTCCTCCCGAGATAGATACCACCTCATCTCTTGCCTTCATTATTCCTTACAAGACTTTTAAGTCCTAGAAATGGAACCATTTGTTGGCATTTTATTCCATGCTTGTGTGTGTCCTTCTTAACACTGGGGAGTTTAGAACCAAGGTTCATCCAAAGTTTACCAACAAAAACCACAAAGCATTGGCATATCAATCCTCGACCAAGGCTGAGGAAGGTCTCACCAAAGACGCAAAGGGGATCACAGATACTATAAGGTCATTTGACAGGGATGAAGGATTAAGCAAACCAGGATCCCTCTGGGATGGCTTTCATACATTTCATATCCCATGAATTACTGTTCTAAGAACTAAAATAATACACATGCATATCTAACCAACACATGATAGATATTAGACACACAATAGATCAAAAAGTTTATGTCACGGCTTTATTATTCCTTTCATTCCATTCAAAAAAAACATACAATATACATTAAGCAGATTATATCCAATGGCAACAGAGCTTCATATCTTCTTTATATAATTCCTCGGAAATACAACATACTATGCAATGCACATCCTCTTTTGTTCTTAAACATATGACAGACTCAAATTCATGTTCAGAAGCATTACATCATTACAAAAGGCTTAGAGTGAGCTTGATACCAACAATTCAATAGATCTCATCTAATCACATAACTTTATATTTGATGTCGCTACTTCCTTTTATAGCTTTATCTTCTTGGGAGCTCTGTCTCTTTATGCTCTAGTGCACTTGTTCTATTGAAAAAAATGCCTTGCATGCTTCTAGCATATACCTATAGTCCATGTAGCCTTCTAGAATGAGGGTAATATTAACTTCCTCACCGACTCATCTTTTGTCAACTCCACGATCCCTTGTGTTGTTGGTAGTAATAATCTAAGAGGATTTCTTGATGATTCATTTCTTGATTCCAACGTGCATCTTTTTTATTTTTGGTGTGCATCGAAACTGGGACCAGCGTGCATTTGGTAGACTTTCAACTTGGCGTGCAATATCAAAACTCAGTCCAGTGCGCAGTTCTTGTCATTCTTGATGCATTAACTTAGGCGTGCACAAAACCTTGTTTGTGCATGTGCGTGAAATGAACCCAAAACGTTGGGTGCCAACAGTAAGTCCAAATGGGATAACCAAAAACTCATAATGACCTTCATGTGTTCTAAAAGTTGTTTTTGGAATGTCTTCCTCATTCTGATTTGATGATATCCCAAATGAAGATCCAACTTAGTAAATAAAATTTCTCCATGCAATTCATCAATGACAAGAATACGAAACTTATATTTGATGATCAAATACACCATAAACCATCCTTTTTTGTAACCATCACCATTAGTGAAGAGAAATAACTTTGGCTAGGTTGAATTATGCCAGCCTCTAACATTTCTTGGATCATATGCTCAATCTCACTCGTTTGTGCATACTGATACTTGTAATGCATAATGTTAGGTGGTGCACTTCCTGGTTGCAAATGAATAGCATGGCCATGATATCGAGCAGGTGGAAGACCCTTAGGCATTTCACCAAATACCTTGGAATAATTGTTGATAACTATTTGGATATCCAATGGAGTAGAGGATATATATGATTGAACATCAAGTGAGCATAATTGTGCAATTACACCATGGTGTCCCTTTTTGAGTAATTTTGTAATGCTATTAGAAATTGTCACCTTAGAGGGTTTCCCTTGGATACCTCTAAGCTCAATTTCCTTGCCATCTGAGGAAAATATCATGAAAATATCTTGAAAATTAAGGGCCAATGTTCCCAATGATTGTAACCATTGGACCCCTAATAGAACATCATCACCACCCATTTGGATTACAATCATGGGACTGTCTAGAAAACACTCCCCAATATTGATCTTAATACTAAGGAACTTCCCAGAACAATTTATGGTGCCTCCATCTGCAATCATTACTTGAAACTCTGGTGTTGGAAATACAAAGAAATTGAGATCTTTTGCTAATCTATAATTGATGAAATTATGGGTACTAGCAAAATCAATCAACATTGTTGCCTTTTTTTATTTTTTATGTATCATTGTATATTGAGGGTTTGTGGAGTACTGATGTTGGCCAATGCATGAAAAGAT
>JASDQU010405073.1:0-10814 GCA_032191745.1 Picea mariana | reverse complement strand
AGAGAGAGAGAGAGAGAGGAGGGGGGAGGGTGTGTGTGTGAGAGAGAGAGAGAGAGGGCAGGAAGTGTAACGGCCCCTGGTCTACCCTGGCCGAGGACACACCACTACTTCAAAACCAAACTACTATGAAAACAGATTGTAACATACCCAACCACCCAGGCCGTGTCATGCCACTTGAAAATATCATGCTATGATATACATATATATCTAATGCAAATTTAAATAGACATAAACATTCTTATACAATATATATTAATGCAGAAATAATAGTAAGCCTACGCATGCAACATATACAAAGAATACTCATAACATTATAACACATGTGCAAGATAAACGACATACAATTAGCATATAATTGGTACTTATATTTTTATGAGAAGACCATCGTCTATGTGCAGACCTTCTACGAACCTCCCAGCCTTAGATCACGCTGCTCCAAGCTATGAATAGTGGGTCATCCCCGATCTGGGACTAAACTCCACCCAAGGTAAAGGAAATCCTAGGCTAGGTTGAGATTATGGAAAGCTGCATAATGCAACAAGAAGGATTCCCTCCAAGGAGGCTACTTACGCCCATTGCTCACATAATCTCATTCCCCACATGCATGAACCACCCCAAGAATGTAAACCTTAATTGGTCCATAGTCCATTAGCTACTCCACTTCCCTTCCAGGGCTTCAACAACAGGTCGGATCAGAAATTCACAGATCTCTGTAGCTGCTACTAGACTCCCTCCAGGAGAAATCACTTCCCGAGCAACCTCTCTCACCTAGAGAGAGTTTCTCATAGGCATGACAACCTTCTTCTTCAACCCACAGACCTAACAACCCACCTCTTCAAACCACATGCCTAACAACCTACTTCTTTTTTCCATATCTTAATTCAACCAGGTAACCATGGTAGCAAAATTGGGTAAGGAAAGGGATGACTCAACAACCTATAGAGGTTCACGATGGCAGAGAGTTTAACAATGGTGGAAATGACTAACTATGTTCCTACTCAGTGCGTGAGTGAATGTGACAAGGGATGGAAAGAATGTTCAGAATGGTGAGAGTGAACCCCCCACAACGATGGAATTTCCCAAATAAATCTGCATGCGTCCTGGATGACACTTGTCTCTCCAGGAGTTCGTTCCTCTCCCCAAAGGAAATTAGGATAACATGGTTTATTTCCCAAGCTTTAGTATTTTAGGAAATACATTATAATATTCCCTTGGTTTAAGCCCTCAAGCTTATCCCATTTTCCCTAGCCTCTCATTCCCTTTCCCATTCCCTTCCTAGTGGAGCTTAGTCCCCCATAACTCTTTCTTCATAGTTGGTCTACATGCAATGATGTATTTTATTAATGATATGCGTCATTACATATAAAAAAATAGGCTCACTGGCCTTAGCATCTAGGCTCTTCGTCCTAATAAACACTTAATCTTCCCAGCTTATAAATACTTGGCTCACCAGCTTATTAAATTCATTAAACATCATTACAATTCATCAGAGGCTTGACTTTGGGGTATTACAATCCCTTCCCCTTATTTTTTCACTTTCCCCAGTGCAACTCATTTACATAACATCAACAATATTTTCAAATATTCAAAAAGATGTGGGTATTCTACTCGCATAGCATCTTCATGCTCCAAGTTGCATCCTCAGGACCGTACCAGGTCCATTGGACCTTTACAAGCTCTATGGATTGATTCCAGAGATGTTTGATTTTCCAGTCCCGAATATGTAACATATTCACTTGAAAAGTGCTTTCTTGCTCCACTTGAATCACATTCCAATCAATAACATGATTAGAATCAAGTATGTATTTCTTAAGCAATGATACATGGAATAAATTTTGTATAGACATAGATGCAGGTAATGCAAGCATGTAAGCTACTGGTCCAATCCTCTCTAGGATTTCAAATGACCCACAATATCTGGCTTCCAACTTGGAACATTTTCCCAATTTCAGGGAACTTATGTTGGCCTTCACCTTCAAGAAAACATGATCACCCACTTTAAATTCCCTGTGAGTTCTTCCCTTTTCAACATAGTTTTTCTGCCTGTCTTGGGAAGCCTTTAAATTCTGTTTAATCTTCATCATTTTTTCTTCCATTTCTCTGAGCAACTCTGGCCCAATCACTGCTCTGTCAGCTGGGTTTTCCCAGCTTACTGGTGTGTTTCACTTTCTTCCATAAAGTGCCTCAAATGGGATCATCTTTAGTGATGCTTGGTACCCATTGTTGTAGGCAAATTCTACCAAGTGTAGATAATCTTCTCATTTAGATGGTTTTTCCATCACGTACATTCTTAGCATATCCTCAATCACTTGGTTCAATCTCTCTTTTTTCCCATAAAAATTGAGATGATAAGCTATGCTGAAGTTCATATTTGTTATGAACCCTTTGAATAACCCCTTCCAGAAATTTGAGATAAAATTTGGGTCTTTGTAAGACACAATTGTCTTGGGAATGCCATGCAAGCATGCTACTTCCCTCATATAGATATCAACAACAATGGTTTCCTTGTGAGTAACCTTCATAGGAATGAAATGGGCAGCTTTAGTAATCCTGTCCACCACCACCATGATAATATCATGTTTCTTGCTTGTTCTGGGCAATTTAGTGATGAAATCCATTGTCAGCACTTCCCACTTCCACTCAGGAATGGGAAATGGTTGCAGCAATCCAGCTGGGTTTCTATGCTCAACCTTGATCCTCTGACACTCCAAACATTTGGAAATTTACTTAGCAATCTCCTTCTTCATGCCTAGCCAATAATATTGGCTCTTAACTAGTGAAACTATTTTTTGATATCCCGGGTGCCCAAAATAAGGTACATTATGCATCTCTTTTAAAATCGTACTCCTCAATTCAGGAGAATTGGGTACATAAATTATGTTCATGTACAAGAGAATTCCATCAATTCCCAATTCATAATCCTCAACTTCCTGTTGCATTTTACCTTGTTGTAATTTTGTTACCAATTCCATGTACTACAAATCTACTTTTGCAGCCTTAGAAATTATTCCTTTACGATTAGTTTGATACATCCTAATGGTTGTAGCATGCAGTTCATGCACACTCCTGCTGAGTGCATCCACCACTTTGTTCTCCTTTCCTTTGATGTTCTTAATATAAAATTCATACTCATAGAGGAATTCCAACCATCTGTTCTGCCTAGCATTCAAAGTTGGCTGATCAAACAAATATTTCAGACCATTATGGTCTGTCCTCAGCTCAAACCTCTTTTCCGTGAGGTAGTGCCTCCACTTCTTCAAGGCATGCACTATGGTTGCAGACTCCAAATCATGAGTGGAATAGATCCTTTTATTCCCTTTGAATTTTCTAGATTCAAAACATATCACAAATCTATTTTGGCTAAGGACTCCACCAAGTCCTTCATTTCATGCATCGGTGCAAACAACAAAATCTTCATTTGGATCAGCAATACTCAAAATTGGAGCACTGGTTAACAACTGCTTCAATTTTTGGAATCTCTTTTCACATTTCGTTGTCCATTGAAACTTCACCCCCTTCCTTTGCAAGAAAGTGATTTGGTAAGAAATTATCGAAAACCCTGTAATGAATCTTCTGTAGTATCCAGCTAGACCTATGAAGGATTTGAATTCTATCATATTCTTAGGTGTTGTCCACCCTTTAATAGCTTCAATCTTTTCAAGATCCACTGCTATCCCTTCTTTAGATATGATATGCCCTAAATAGTGAACTATGTTTTGATAAAATGAGAACTTTCTCAAATTGGCATATAGTTGGTGCTCTCTTAACACTTGTAAAACCATCCTCAAATGATGCTCATGTTCTTCTTCTGACTTGGAATACACAATATGTCATCCAAAAATACAATGACAAACTTGTATAAATATTCCCAGAAAACACCATTCATCAAACACATGAAAACAACTAGTGTATTTGATAACCCAAATGGCACCACTGTGAATTTGTAATGAACATACCTTGTCATGAAGGGGGTCTTTTTGATGTATTCATCTCTGATCCTTACTTGATGATATGCTGATCTGAGATCAATATTTGAGAATATCCTTGCATCCTTTAACTGATCAAAGAGATCATCGATCCTTGGAAAATGATACTTGTTCTTTATAGTTACTTTGTTCAATTGTCTGAAATCAATGCACAATCCCAATGTCCCATCTTTCTTCTTCACGAATAAAACTGGGGCACCCCAAGGTGACACACTTGGGCATGTATACCCCTTATTCAAAATCTCTTCGAGCTACATTTGCAACTCTTTCAGCTCTGGTGTACTCATTCTGCAACAAGTCTTTGATATTGGAGTTTCTCCAGGCATTAAATTTATAGAGAAATCAATATCTATCTTTGGGGCTAGTCCTGGTATCTCCTTAAACACATCCTCAAAACATTTTAGGATTGCATGATCCTCTAGATTTGTCACCTTATCCTTAGGTGCTTCTTCCATATG
Organism: Picea mariana; assembly: GCA_032191745.1. Classification (NCBI taxonomy): domain Eukaryota; kingdom Viridiplantae; phylum Streptophyta; class Pinopsida; order Pinales; family Pinaceae; genus Picea; species Picea mariana. The sequence continues at coordinate 6,370 of JASDQU010405073.1, read as the reverse complement.
GGATGAAAATATTTTGCATCCCTTCCTGTAACACTTCTTCAGCTGCATTGTTGATATCTCCTGGACAGTAACTTCCCTAGGAATTCCTTGGACTATTCTTGGGTTCCCTTCCTCGTCCAGGCAAGTAAATGTCTTGTTATGACAGTCTAATACAACATGTTGTTGGTCCAACCAATCCATACCATTTAGACATTCATATGAACCCAATGGCAGGATGTTCAAATATGCCTTGGTACTTATCCCATTCATGTCCATTGAACATGATTTAACCATCTCGACAACTTTTCTCTTGGCTCCAGTAGCCATTTGTACCAACCAAGATTTCTCATTCTTGCTTCTTGGAAAATGCAATATTTCCACTACCTTAGGATCTATATAGCTATAACGAGCTCTTGAATCTAAAGGCATGGTGATTGATCATACCTTCTACTTCAATCATGTGTGATTGAAACTCTACTTGCTTGTTGTCCAGGGTTGCATAGATCCTTGGTACACTTATGCCCATGTCCTCCATTGTTTTTGCTTGTTGTACATTGTGTACATCTCTCACTTTGTCACTTTTTTGAGGAAAATATATATACTTATGGTCTCCTTTATAGACCCAACATTTAATGGGTGTCTTCCTTGGCCTTTGCCCACCTACCTCAACCATTTTGTTCTCTATTAAAGATGGTTGTCCTTGAGGACTGTTTTTGAAAAAGGGTGGCTTCTTCCCCTTCTGCCTCTATTGCCTCTTAAACTTCTTCTTGTCCTCCCAAGCCTTTTGGAAAGTAGGATCTCCTTTTTGTTGATCATATAAACATTTTTCTCTCCTTATGGTTTCCTCCAAAGTCTTGGGATAATCATATTGAATCTTATCACTGATGAAAGATGGAATCCCACTCAAATACCTATGAATCTTAATTGTCTCATCCTTGATGAAGGAGACATACTTCAATAACTCTGAAAATCTCCTTTCATATTCATCAATAGTCATACTGCCTAGTTTGAGTTCAAAGAACTCTTTCATCTTTTTGTCATAATACCTCTTGGTCAGGTATTGATTCTCAAAATGCCTCTTGGATTCCTTCCAAATCATGTTTTTCTCTTTGAGGTGTTTCACTTGCACAAGTTGATCCCACCACATGGATTCCTTTCCTTTCAGCAGGTAGATATCAATTCTTCCTTCTGCATGGGAATAATAGTTATGCAATTAGAAGTACTTCCTCATGCCTAACATCCATGTCTCAACATCTTCATTCTTCTTGTGTTATCCATCAAAAGTAGGAGGTTTGATCTTATTCATTTCTCCTTTAAATTCATCCACCCAAGACCTCCTATGATGCTTCCTGACAGGGGATGGACTTGAGCTAATGTGTGCTCTCTTATGGGAATGCTTTTGGGAGTGATGGTGATGTCTGCTACCACTCCTTGATCTTCCTTTTTCCTCAGGGGTCCTGTGGCTTCCTGATTTGCTAGAGAAACTCTCCTTATGGAACTTATTTTCAATTATGTCCAAGATTTTTATTAACTTCATATTGAAGTATTCCTGATGTTCCTTGGCCTTCATAAGCCTCTCATTATAACCCTTGTGGCTCTGGACATCTGTTTGCAATTTTCTGATGGTCTCAACCAGATTTATGTCTTCCTCCTTTCCTCCTCCATGTCCATTGCAGTTGGTTCCTTCCATACCCAACTGGACATTCATCCCTCTGATTTAATATTATTGGATGTAGACTACTTGAATATCATCCATCACTTCTACACTATGTGTTGATTCTGATCTAACAACTGTTAATTCTGTAAAAAGTGCAGCCAACAGAACTTTTTCAAGATAATTGTTCTTAATAATTTCATGAAAACACGAACCATTCTGATTCATTAATATGTCAAAATTATTTTATGTTGATTTCCTCATAAATTGACTATTCAAATCTAACTTCTAGGTGAACAGTTATATTCTATTGTTCAAGACCTTTATAATGCCTACTTCCATGCTCAATTCTGAGTTTTGAGCATGAAGTTATGGATACTTGAACAATTTATCTTTTCAATGATGAAATCTTGTACATGGATTCTTCCAAATTAGAGTTTAATTGGATCTTGGATCCATGTTGGATCCCTCCTTTAGGTTTATAGGCCTTCCTTACTTCTTCAGTTGTAGGTTTGTACAATTAAAAATCCCACAGGCTCTTTCTCTAAGCCATTTCTTGTTTTTAAAACAAAATTTTGGGCGCGAGCCCCTTTTCTTTGCCCCATTAATTCATCTGGCCAAGGGATGTGACCCAACGATAATAGTTAGGCCCTTATCCATAGCCTTGGAAATTCAAGGCTTCATATCTTTGGAGGTTTCCCTTTCCACACATCACAAACATCCCAGACCACCGAACTGGCAAACTCGTGAAGGACAATGGATCTACAATCCACATTATTTGTCAGATCTACAATGGATAGGATCTCTGGGACTCCAGGCTTCGGTGGTTTCCAGATCACTTCACTACCAATCTCTCGAAGTGTCGATCAACTGGAGATCTCCTCTCTTTCCTCCATGTGTCATCTCCCGATCACCGGTCGAGATTAACTCCAACCCTCCAGGAGTTCTCGACTCACAACAATTCTGCAACTCAAATCCTCTAGAGTACCACTCCTCCAAACTACGGGATCTGACACCATGCATCCTCTGTGATCAACGGTCATTATGGACTCTAGCCTTTGGGCCTCCGTAATTCCTCGACCTCAACTAATTATACCTTGAATCCTCTGGACCATGGGATCTACTGCTACGTGTCCCCTCCTAATGAACAATGAGGATTTACTCTACTCTTCGAAGCTTCAGGGGTTTTTCCTTCCTCTCACTTCATTCCTTATGAATGTTGAATTGGTGAATTCCTGGGGTCCACTTAGTACTGCACACGTGGGTGCTACATGGAAGATTCCAAGAAGTTGACGTGTGGCCCAATCTGAGGGGTGACATGTGTCAAGTTCTAACTGGAAAAATCAACCTTTCAAAATCACATAGCACATTGAAACATGGCACATATCTTGTGTGTCCACATCAACCCAGGTGACGTCATCAAGCCACGTTACTACGAAACTTCGAGACTACGGGACTTCGGAGGTCCAGAAGTTCTTCCCATAGTTTTTACTCGAACGCCAAACTCCTGAACTACTTGACCTCCCCGGGCCCACATAGTACAACTTTCACCAATCAAAGTGGTGACACGTGGCCCCACTATCGAGTGACATATGTCAAGTCCCAATCAGTACTAAGGGCCTATCAAAAGTACAAAAATGAGTGACACGTGGAAAACCTAGGTAGGTCCACGTCACCCTAGGTGATGTCATCATGCCACATCATATCCGGTGCTTCAGGACATTAGGGATTTCCTATCTTCGACACTTTCTCAAAATTGTTGAACTGTCGACAGGTCCACATCACCCCGATGATGTCATCATGTCACATCACTTTGGAAAATCGAGACTTCAAGGATTCCTTCACATCTACACATTTTCAAAACTCCCAAACTATTGACTGTCGACAACTGCTTCCTGTAGCTTCGAGACTTCAACGATTTCTCCACTGCGCAAACTCCAAGGGATTTCCCTGAAGGCTGAATTGTCTAACCACATGAGAAATCAAATGGTTCTCCTCCTCCCGAATGATCTACAGTTGAGAATCACTCTAGGACTTCAAAGGATTTCACTGTTGAACACCCCCACAACCCCCGGACTACCAAATTCTGAACGTTTCTTAATATGTGGACATGTGTCACTGAAAATGGATGGTCTGTATTGGTTTCAGACTTTGGGACTTGGACATTTTTCTTTGTTATAGCTTTAAAATGGCCGACGGGGCGAATTATGAAGGACTTATGTGCTTAACTTCCATGCACCTTCTCCAGATTTGACTGTTGTGAGGGGTCTGTCTCTTCCAAACAAATCCAATGGTCCAATTTAAACTTTGCAGCCTAATACCACATCTGTCATGGTTTATCAAACTGTTATACCTCCTGAGCTTCTGAACACAGCCAAGGTGTTCCCCCAACGCCCTCCTGACACTATGTACATCAAATCCTTATGGAATTTTGACTCCAAATTCCACAATTGTGGCCCATCTAGGTTTAGTGTGGAAACCATGGGCTTTGATACCAAATTATAACATCCCATGACCTGCCCTGGATGGGGACACGCCACTACTTCAAAATCAAACTGCTCTAAAACCAGATTGTAACATACCCAACCACCTAGGCCGAGTCATGCCACTTGAAGCTATCATGCTCTGATATAAATATATATCTAATGCAAATTTAAACAGACATAAACGTTATGCTACAATATATATTAATGCATAAATAATAGTAAGCCTACAGATGCAACATATATTGGTAATACTCATAACATTATAACACATGTAAAAGACACACAACATACAATTAACATAGAATTGGTACGTATCTTTTTATGATAAGACCACCGACTGCGTGCACACATTACATGAACCTCCCAGTCTTATACCATGCTACTCCAAGCTATCAGTAGTGGGTCACCCTCGAGCTTGGACTAAACTCCACCCAGCGTAAAGGAAATCCTAGGCTAGGTTGAGACTACGGAAAGTTGCACAATGAAAAAGGAAGGATTCTCTCCAAGGAGCCTACTTACGCCCACTACTCACAGACTCTCATTCCTGACATGCATGTACCACCTAGGGAATATACACCTTCATTATTCCACAGTCTATCAACTACTCCACTTCCCTTCTAGGGCTTCAACAATAGGTTGGATCAGGAATTCTCAGAGCCTTGTAGTTGTTGTTGGACTCCCTTTAGGAGAAATCACTTCCCCAACAACTTCTCTCACCTAGAGAGAGTTTATCATAGGCATGACAACCTGCTTCCTCAACCCACGGGCCTGACAACTTGCCTCTTCAAACCACAATCCTGACAACCTACTTCTTTTGTCCAACTCTTAATTCAACCAGGTAACCACAGTAGAAAAATCAGGTAAGGCAAGGGATGGCTTACCAAATTATAAAGGTTCATAATAATAGAGGGTTCAAAAATGGTAGAAATGGATGACTGCATGTCTACTCAGTGCATGAGTGAATTGGACAAGGGATGGAAATAATGGTCAGAATGGTGAGAGAAAACCCACTACAACAATGGAATTTCCCGCATAAATTTGCATGCGTCCTAGATGACACTTGGCTCTCCAAGAGCTCATTCATCTCCACTTGGATTTCGTTACTCTCCCCAAATGAACTTAGGATAACATGGTTTATTTCCCAAGATTTACTATCTTAGGAAATACATTATAATATTCCCTTAGGTTAAGCCCTCAAGCTTAGCCCCTTTTTCCTAGCCTCTCAGCCCCTTTCCCTTTCCCTTCCTAGTGGAGATTATTCCCACATAACTCTTTCATTGTGGTTGGTCTACACAAAGCGATGTATTTTATTAATGATTTGTGTAATTACATATACAAAAATAGGCGCACTTGCCTTAACATCTAGTCTCTTCGGCCTAATAAACACATAAGCCTTCCAACTTATAAATACTTGGCTCACTAGCATATAAACTTCATTAAACATCATTATAATTCATCAAGGGCTCGGCCTTGGGGTATTATAGGAAGAGTTGTGTATATAGGGAGAGGGAAAGAGGGAGATAGTGCTAGAGAGAGAGAGAGAGGATGGGAGACCCCCTTTCCCTTTCCCTTCCTAGTGGAGATTATTCCCACATAACTCTTTCATTGTGGTTGGTCTACACAAAGCGATGTATTTTATTAATGATTTGTGTAATTACATATACAAAAATAGGCGCACTTGCCTTAACATCTAGTCTCTTCGGCCTAATAAACACATAAGCCTTCCAACTTATAAATACTTGGCTCACTAGCATATAAACTTCATTAAACATCATTATAATTCATCAAGGGCTCGGCCTTGGGGTATTATAGGAAGAGTTGTGTATATAGGGAGAGGGAAAGAGGGAGATAGTGCTAGAGAGAGAGAGAGAGGATGGGAGACAGAGATAAGGGTAGAGAGGGAAGGAGAGGGAGAGGGAGAGTAGTATATAGTTAGAGAGAGAGAGAGGGAGGTAGATGTAGGAGGGATGGAGGGAGGGAGATAAGGCAAGAGAGGGGGAGAGAGACTGAGAGGTCAAAGTGAGACGGAGAGAGAGAGAGAGAGGGATGGGGTAGAGAGAGAGAGAGGGAGGGAAAGAGAGGTAAATAGAGAGAGTGGGGGAGAGTAAGGTATATATAGAGAGGGAAACATGGATAAAGGGAAAGAGGTGAAAAGAAGGGCCATAGATTAAGCTAAGAGAGAGAGAGAGAGAGAGAGAGAGAGAGAGAGAGAAAATACATGGATTTAGAGAGTCATGAGGAGAGAGAAGTA
>JASDQU010405064.1:0-10681 GCA_032191745.1 Picea mariana | reverse complement strand
AACGTCGAAAACAATGAAGTCCCAATTGCCTTTATGAGCTCTGCTTTCAAAGGCACAAAACTTAATTACCCAGTGGTAGATCAACAAGACTATGCTGTTTTTAAAGCAGTGAAGCACTTCCGATCTTATCTTTTGAAATCTAGGATGAAAATTATTGTCGCTTACCCAACCGTCAAAAATCTGTTAGTGCAGAAAGAACTAGGCGAAAAGAGGGCGAACTGGGTCACCTCCTTACAAGAGTATGACATAGAAATCACCCCATCACAAATAGTGAGAGGCCAAGGGCTATGCAATTTAGTTGCTGACTTAGCAGCAGAACAACAAGAAGAAAACGATATGTCAAACCCAGGACAGCACAATCAAAATTCAATCTGCTGTGCACAAAACTCTGTCAGTCCTTGGTATGACGATATAAAATTCTGTCTTGAACATGGGTCAGCCCACCGTCACCTGGATCCCACTAAAAGAAGAGTGTTAAGGTTAAAATATTCCTCCTGTCAGTTGATTAATGGTATTCTATTTCGTCAAAATTTTGATGGAGTACTAATGCGCTGTCTTGAGAAAGATGAAGCATAAAAGGTCTTACTAGAATTGCACGCAGGAGAAGCTGGTGGGCATTTTGGTGGGGATACCACTGCCCATAAAGTTTTAAGAGCAGGTTATTACTGGCCTACACTTTTTAGAGATGCTCATGCCTTGTGTCGCAAGTGTATTATTTGTCAAAAAGCATCTGGGCGGATACAAAAACCAACCTTTCCTTTGCAGAGCCTATTTCAGTAGACTCCCCTTTTCAGCAGTGGGGTCTTGATATTATAGGACCAATCAATCCACCATCCTCACAGCAGCATAAGTTTACCATAACAACCATATATTACTTCACCAGGTGGTCTGAAGCTGCCCCCTTAAGAGCTGTAAATACCAGTCAGGTAATTGCCTTTTTAAATTCGAATATTATTACTCGTTTTGGTATCCCTGACTGTTTAGTATTCGATAATGCTTCTTATTTTTCATCTCTTGAGATGAGTGAGTTTGCTCTAGAAAAATGAACTAAATTGAAATATTCTGCTAGTTATTATCCTCAAGGCAATGGATTGGAATAATCATCAAATAAGAATTTGATTAAAATCATCAAGAGAACGGTATCTGAAAATCACAAAAATTGGCATAATGCATTGTTAAACGCAATTTGGGCGGATAGAGTAACATCGAAAATTGTTGTGCATAACTCTCCCTTCTTTCTCATCTATGGCAGAGAAGCAATTCTGCCACCACATATTCTTCTTCCCTCACTACAAATATCACAGAAAATACAAGAAGAAGACTGCCCCCCTTTGGAGAATCGAATTAACGCTTTATTAAAACTAGAAGAGGTAAGGTCTCAAGCAAAACGTAAGTTAGATCAGCATCAACTTGTGGTCAAAATATGGTTTGATTCCAACTCTTCCTTGGATAGGAACTTTGAAGTAGGTGACCTTGTCTTGAAATGGGACAAACCACATGAGGGAAAGGGAGAGCATACGAAGTTTCAGAACTTATGGCTAGGACCGTTTTTAATTGCTGAGAAATTAGGTCCCAACTCTTTTCGATTATAGAATCTAGAGGGATAGCCAGACACCTATCTGGTGAATGGCCAAGCTCTAAAGAGGTATTTCACTTGATGACAACCCCGTGTACACTTTGTAAATATTTTTCCTTTGTTTGTTTTTCATTTTCTTTTACTATTTTGGTTTCAATTTTTCCCTTACGCTTATCAGTTTTTACTTTTGAAATACACATACCTGCATTATGAACTATTTAGACAAAGAAAACATAATTTTTTTTCTCTGAAATGACTGCTAAAAAGTTGTCTAAACATCAATTATGATATGCTTCTGAAATTTACAGCCATGTTAAGGAAAGCTTGTTGTTTGAAAGAAGTTTATTGATTTCACTCTGTAAGTGAAGCCTGTCACGATCATCCATTTTCTTCTTATGCTGTCCCTGTTCCTTAAGAGAACAACTCAGAAGATGTCTCCCTGCCTTCGAAGGTCGATTTTGTAAAACAAACCATCTCTGAATCTTAATGAAGGACAGTTAAAAAATTCTCTCAAGGTCTATAAAAATATGTCCAAAATATCATAATTTTCAGCGTCACCACCCTCAATTATATATCTTGAAAAAACCAAATAAATCATTAAAGAGCTATGGGAAGTTCTTGTAAACCCGCCGGGATACTGAACAGGTCTGCTGACAGCGGGTAAATGCATGCATGACGCCAAGATAACTTCGCCGGGGTACTGAACAGGCCCACTGGCAGTGAAGCAATGTCGGGTATATGAAAATTCGCAAATATGGAATCTCTTGACCTTAAAATGTCCTTTATTCTGATATGGAACTTCCTGGCAGGATACAGATATCAGAGTGGGTTAAATGGCAACCCTGTCGAGGCTATGGACACCTGCTGGCAGCAGTGGCTCTGACAATAGTATTGGAGATTTTATCTTTAATATCATGACTCGCTTTTATTAATACTGTTATCGGTTTTCATCTTTTAAGTACAACTGGAATCTTTATGATTGATGATGATGTTTAAACAATTTTCTGGTTATTTTTGAGTTAGAATGATTCTCATTATTCTAATCTGGATTTGTTTGTTTGGTAGAGATAACTGCTTCTACCAGTGTGTCGCCATTGTTGGCAGCCATTGCCATTTCTATCTTTTCCTTATAAGATGCCTACACAAGGGTTTTGAACCCTCAATACTCGTCGCAATTCTTTAAATAAAACGACACTATTATCTTTCGCTTTCGCACACCTGCCTTTCGTTTTCATTTTCACGATTGCAAACGTGAAACTTTGAGTTGGAAGTCATGTTGATGGCATTAGAATGATGTTTTGAATTCTTATCAATCCTTTTGTTCATGTGGTCATAATTTTTTTTACCTCCAACTCACTAATGGTCATACATTTATCAAAACACCAAACCTTTATTCACTTTGCATTTTTGTTAATATCTTTTCGATTTATAAGTTAGTGATGCAATGATTTTTTGGTGTCTTTGATTAAATCCTTGGTGCAATGGTTTCATAGAACGCATTAATTTTGTGATTAAATCCTTGGTGCAATGTTCGATATAGTGGTTTATTTCAAATCATACAAATGCTATTGTTGATTTAACATTCAGACCGATTTTGGTTATGAACACCATGGTTTTCAAATGGTTATTTGATGTTTTATTGGGTTAAAATCTTTTTGGGTTATGCATTGTTATGATAGGCGCCGTTCATTGTACAACCAACATGATAGTTTTGCATGGTTTCAATTTACTCCACCACCCTCACACGCATAAGCATTAATGTTTTCCTTGCACTTCGGGTTGCCTCTGCTTGTTTTGGGAAAACCTGCGGGAAGTTGGTCCTGTGTCTACCTTGTCAAACCCCCTCACCGATTATCCTGTTGACTGTGTGCTATTTGCTATGGCTCCTGTAGTGCGCATAGAACCCAACGATGTCCAAACGTTGTTGTTATTTGATAACGCTCGAGAGGACCTGGAGAGGAATGATTTGTTAGTTTTCATTGAAAAATTTGAGGGTTTCAACCTCACAGTCACTCAACAATTTTCCCTCACATTCGATGGATGCAGGGCCAAAGTTGGGGACATCCAACTCGAATTGAACGAGAAATTCCTCATCTCAGCCACTGGTTTGCCAGCTAAGGGGCATAAATGGTTTAATAATTCGAAGGTGGATGAAGTGCCATGGCCGCTCCTGGTTACCTCAAGAAAGATCAATAGTTGTGACAAAGGTATGCCAGTCACAACTCTTAAGTCTAGGTGGCATGATTTGTTGGCCACTATTAAGCAATTCGTTACATGTGAAGGTAGATATGGTTTAGTGTTCCTATACCACCTACGACTGCTTATGAGTTTCATAGATTTTCCTTTGAATATGCCGCATTTCCTTCTTCGCAGTTTGTATAAAATGGCTAAACGATTTAAGAGGGAGAAGGCCGACTCCAGCCTCTTCCACCACTGTCTAATTAAAATTGTTATAGTCCATCATTTGAGGTTGAGTGGAGACTATTGGGAAGCTTTCTTGTTGAGGAATGGCTTTGCCAGTCCTGAATTTGGTCAAGTGGACAAAAATGTGGTCACCAAAACCCTTATTGGGCATGTTGTGCCCCCTCTTACACTCTTACCCGCTGTTGAACCCTTGACCTACCCGAACGATGACCTACCCGACACCCTGCTTGACTCATGCCTAAAAAACAGTGTTAAGCATATCAAGAGGTTTTCAAAGAAAAAGGGTAAGGTTAATACCGATGTCAATAGCAAGGGTAAGAAGGCTGCGCGCTGGGTATCTAGATGTGCTCGCAATAAACCCAAACAAAACACGGATCAGAAACCAATTGTTTTGAGTGAAGATTCAGATTCTGAAATCGAGCGATTTCTGACAGAGGAGTATCCATACTCACACGGCCTATGTTCAATCAAGCCCTATGACTACGCGTTGAACCTCCCGCCATGCCTAAGAGATGACCCCAACTTCCTTGGGATCAAGCTTGACAGTGGAACTGCTGGTAAATTAGGAGATTCTCCACCTGTAATGACACGACCTGATCAACCACAGTGCAATGAATGCAACTCATGGCTCGAACGATACTATACAGATGTCCCTATGCTGCAATCCCGAATCAAGTCCTTGGAGGACCGAGTAAATATATTGACCAAGGAAAATGACAGACTGCAAGCTAATGATAAGAGGCAAAAGACCATGGGCTCTGTCGTTTTCAAAAATGTAGAGGCAACCACTGCCATTGTTAATTCAAAAATAGCTTGAACAGATCGTATCCCTGAAACCAAGGTATGATATTTCAAAAGAGATTTTAAAATGATTTTGTTGGCTTTGAATTAGTATAAATGATTTGTTTGATAAATTGAATACATTTCTGTTTTGATTGAATTGATTCAATGTAATTCTGTTTGCAAATAATAACTAGCTACAAAATCGTGAGATTATGTAGCTAGTCATAAAATTTGAATTTCTATTGATTTTACAATTAAATACTATCTAAAATCGTTGATTTTTGTGCATCTACAGGTACACATGAATTTCAATGGGAATTGGATCAATACTGGCATTTTAGAACATGCTTTTTGTTACACAGTTTTGGGATTAGGTTGTTAGTCTTAGATAGAAATAAGAATCTGGGAGATTGTTCCCATATTTTTTGCAAACAGTTTTTGATAATTTCCACAAGGAATGTTTTATCCTGTGGCCTTTATATACTTATTATTTTTTGTAAACAAACCATCACTTTTGGGAGAACATAGACTATGGACTGATGATTATACAGACTCGAATGAAAGTGGATATTTTGTACGGCTTTAGCTTCAATTTATCTTACTTTTGTTCAAGTTTTTGTGCATTTCAATTTGTAATCAAATTATTGACTACTTTAGATATCAAGATTTGTTACAGGTTGATGCGATATGATTTAAGTATTGTCAATATTTGTTGTATCTCATTTTACTTACAACAATTACCCTGTTTTGATTTAATGAATAGAAGGTTAATCTTCTTTGTTAAATGAGTAGTTATGTACAAATCTTCGCAGTGGGATTTATCTTAATGTGATGATCTGTAAACTATAAAATTGCTGTTGCTATATCTCTTATTTTTTCTGTCATTCGTATTCAAGAGCGTCGCTGCTTCCTGTTTACGAGAAGCTTTATGAAAAATTTGGTGCGGGTTTCCCCCATCAAACAGCTAAACCGAGTACTGTGCACAAGACAAATAGGAAACATTACTTCAGGTCAGTTTGTTATTTGCAATTTAATAGTCAATTAATTTGAGCATTCCCTGTAGTTTAGATAGATATATAGTACAAATTATTACTTTTATTACTTAGTTAGATAGCCTTTGTTTTATTTCTATTTCATAAAAGTTATAAAAATCCAAAAAACGGTAGCTTTACTGTCATAAGACAATTCACAGATGATTTTGTAGATTTCGATCAAAATTTGTATTTTTTAAATACTGTATATATAATTGAAATTTAATTGTATTGATAACTGAACATTTAATAAGTATAATTATTGTTTTATAATATTAGCTAGTGAACTGTATATATATTTTAGATTTGTACATAGTTTGTAGTAGTTGTTTTTCACTTAGATTAGTTTCTTTAGCTTAGTTTTTTCACTTTCCTAGGACTTAGAATGGCCAACGGAGCCACTAAACCCGTCGGAGTGGATTAATCCAAATGGCTTGGGTTATTTAGACAACCCCGAACCGGATCCACCCCTCCAGTTGACGAGCGGTCAATTTCACCAGTCAACAAATGGCGCTAGAAGGAGGGCCTGAAAATCATTAATGGCACGAGGCGGTCGTAAGACTCCTCCACCACCCAACCGCTCACCTATAGTGACAAGAAGTCATTCAAACAACAACATCATCCCTCAAACAACAACCACATCAAACGACGATCTACGGATCACAGTTGATCCAATAACCCCAAATTCTACAGGTAGTGACGTACAAGAGATTGTTCGCCAATCTCTCATAAGAACACATAGTGCCTTCGCCCTTTTGAGGCAACCAAATCGACCTTTGGACCAACCATTAGATTTCTCTGATATCAGAGAACAACTTGGAGGCACTAACCTCACTTTAAACCCTACAGATCCAATCCTCACTCCTGCAGCAGGAGGATCCGGTATACCACCCTCACCACCTCCATCATTCCCTTCTTCTTCTGGAGAAGACTCTTATGACGAAGGCAGTTCCTCATCCCAGCCTTCAACACCGCCCACACCAATGGCCAACGAGAACAATCCTGCCAGACCCTGGCTCGACCAAGATGCAGTAGCCGTACCTGGGCCTCAACATCCCTTACCCAAACATCCGGAGAAGTGGCTCCCCAAGTTTGACCCTGACTCTAAACAGATCGCCAAAGATCACATTAAAAAGTTTATGTTAGCCATTAGACTCCATAATGTCGAGCACGAAGACATAGTCTGTAGGTTGTTCCCCTATACTTTCGAGGGCAATGCCTCTACCTGGTACTTTGCCCAACAGCCCCATACCATCGTGTTGTGGGAGAAGTTTGAATCCTGCTTTCTTGAGAAGTTTGGAAACGACAAGTCCCCAAAAGTTCTAGTCATGGAGCTTTCTAGTTTAAGAATGAATCCCAAAGAGAAAATCAAAGACTTTAACCAAAGATTCTTAACACTAAAGAACTGAATCCCTACGGATTTGATGCCCACTGAGAATCTTATCATAGAATACTATATGAAAGCCTTACATTAAAGTATAGCCATTTGGGTAAAGCGATCTAAGAAAGCCACATTGTTAGAGGCCTTCGAAGAGGCCAGTCAGATTGAAAAAGACATACTTAGCTTAAAATACACTACTAGCAATGAAATAGAGACTAGTTTATCTTCCAAAAAGAAAATTGAAATCCTCCCTAGGCCTGCTCAAAATAAAACACAACCTGAAAGCTTAGATTTAGAGAACCTAACAAAAGTCGTTCAAAAACTGTCAAATCAAGTTATAGATTTGAAAAGGACGACCGAAGAAGCTTCTTCAAGCAAAGAGCCTTACAAACCCCCGTTTAGGAAGCCTTTTCCCACCAACTGACCTAATTCAAATACCGAGGGCCTAAATCTAGAAAGCCTGCAATTTTCCATTCAAACAATTCTAGAAGCCCAGGATAACTTGATGCCCCCTGAGATCCCTGAGGAAGTAGTTGAACAAGAGACAGTTGAAGAAGAAGAATCTTCTTCGAACATTTTTGGACACTTCTCGGATAGCATTTTTCAAGCTAATTTCGAGATAGTACATCCCTACAATGCTAGGAGTAAGACAACAAACAAACCTTCTTCTGAAAACACTACGACTTTGCCTCCAAAACAGTCTAAACTAGCTGAGATTAAACAGAGTCATGTAAACCCAAACTTAGATTATGATTTAGTTGAAGATCTAAAAATGTTAAGGGCTAACATTTATGTTTATGAATTATTAAAATTTTCGTTTTTGCTACAAAAAATGTTATAGAATATCGCAGAGAATAGCAAAAACGGTAATCCAAGCAGTAACAAAGTTGTTCAGAACAATCCAAAAGTTTCTCAGAAGGCTTCCACTAAGAACAATTCTGATCCTCATGAGAAGGGAGGCCTTCCTGTAAATAATGTAACAAATGTAGATAAATTATCTTTGGAGACTGCTAGTAAAAAGCCACAAGCTTCCACCATTAGTACTCATAGAAATGTACCTCCATTTTTGTTAACTTTCAAAATATTTAATAGGAATGTGCACAATTGCATGGTAGACTCAGGAGCATCATGCAATGTAATGCCATGGTCTGTGTGTCAGAAGATTAATGCTGAAGTTGAAACATCCACCTTAAAGATCATCCAACTTGATCGAACTAGTGTTAAAGTTATAGGTGAATTAAGGAATGTGCTTATAAGATTATCGTCTAACACCAAAGTTCATCAAGTGATTGATATTATTGTTGTGGATATTCAAAAAGTTTATGGTTTGTTTTTAAGTAGAGACTGGTCAGAGCAGCTACATGACTATTTCACGACAGATTGGTCTCACCTGTGGCTGCCCGAGAACGGAAAGCCCAACAAAATCAAGGTAAATCGTGAACGTTACCTAAAGTTCACAGTGACAGAATTAAATGATCCCAATGAATCATTTACACTTTCTACCGATTCCCCTGAAATACAAGGGATGGATACCTTTTTCGACAATTTCATGGCCGAGACTTCCACTATCATTAATCCGAAACAAAAGTCCGAGATTGTAGCATATATGCAGCCAACAGTTTCTACACAATGGTCTCATGCACCCGATAAAAATCAAATATGGTCTCTTTACTTTGACGGGTCAAAGTCTAAGGAAGGAGCTGGTGCTGGCTGCGTTATTATTGATCCAGCAGGTAAAAAAACCCTGATTGCATGCAGGTTAAATTTTGAATGTACTAACAACACAACAAAATATGAGGATTTATTGCAAGGCCTCATAAAAGCATTAGATATGAACACTCAAAATTTGACTGTCTTTGGTGACTCGAAAATCGTGGTTAGTTAGGTGAGAGATTCTATCCATTGTTTATCCCTGCATCTCAAAAGCTACCAATCTGAGGTATGGAATTTAATGAATAAGTTTTCTTCTTTTAATATAAATTCTATTCCTAGATTGAATAATTCGAAAGCCGATTTATTAGCTAATGTAGCTTCGAAACTCTTTCCTGCAGAAGGATTGTCCCCGAATGCATTCTCCGTCGAACTGTTGTTCAGGCCATCCGTTCCCGACAACATTACGAATTGGAGAGTCTTCGACGACGATCAACAAATTATTAGTTTCCTGCATATGGAAGAAACTTTCCAAGGTGCGGTGGTTGACAAATGCACTCATGACGACAATCTGCGCGATTTCACGGTAATACCAGATCCGAGATCTCCTGAATCTTCATCGGACATGGTAAATTCTATCCCTAAATCTGTAGTTAGATTAGAAAAATTTTATGATCTCCAAGACAAATTCAAAAAATTGGTCAACTGTAAAACAAATAGTTCCTCGTTATCGTATGAAAAAGTAAACTTGGGAACTAATGATAATCCACAGTGCATTAATTTAGGGGTGGTGTGTTCTGAACAAGAGAAAGCTGCGTTTACTAAATTGTTTAAGGAGTTAAAAGATGTTTTTTCATGGACGTATGATGACCTAAAAACCTTTGACCCTAACATCATACAACATGTCATTCCTATGAAACCCCAAACCTTATCGTTTCAACAAAATTTAAGAAAAATGCACCCTAATCTCGAACTGACTGTCAAAAAAGAATTAAATAAACTCCTGAATGCTAAGATAATTTTCCCAGTTAGGCACACGCAATGGGTTTCTAACCTTGTCCCTGTCCAGAAGAAGAGTGGTGAAATCCGACTATGCGTTGATTTACAGATTTTTACATCCGAACTTAGACTATATTGCCCTCTAAGATTCATATCAATCCCCCCCCCCCTTAGAAAATGATGGTCCCCATCATTTAACCCATACTAAAAAGAGAAATCCCATTATCACACTGCCAATGGCCAACAAAGAGAAGAGTTTTGAGTGATTAACCCATAACCATGGGTTTGTGGTTGAACCATAACCTAGTTGACAATGGAATTGTACATGGGTATAAAATAAAGAAATTTTAATAAAATCCCCAAAATTAGAAAAATAATATGGAAAAATTGTGACTTTGGGGGCTGTGAACATCCTTCTGCAAATTTATTCATAACTTCTACTACAAGTGATAAAATCCAATTTCTTCAAAGACCCATTTGAGCTACTGAAGATATATTTCCATTGGTATATGGATTTTTTTCTAAGGTTTCCCATGGAGTGATAAAAATATTGTTGAATTTCTAGGTACACACGACCGTCTTCGAAAAAATACATGCATATCTTCAATGAGCGATATCTCTCAAATCAGGAAAGGAAATTTTTTTCCACGAAGTACCCATTTGAGCTGATGGATTTTTTTTTTGATGAGCTATGGAATTTATTATGAGGTGGCCCAAGAAGTGAGAAAAATCTTGTTGAATTTCCAAGTACCTGCGATTGTCTCGGAACAAAGACATGAATCTCTTCAATGAGTGGGATATCTCAAACCAGGAAACGAAATAAAATTCCATGAAATA
>JASDQU010405057.1:0-10682 GCA_032191745.1 Picea mariana | reverse complement strand
CTATATCTCTCTGATATATGTGTGGGGTCCAACAGTAGCGCTCGACCCAATATCTCAGGGCACTAACTAAGGAGGATAGACCGTACCCTTAGCCGTACTACCCGACTACATAGGTACTAGAGAGTATCTTCCCGAGTGTTGTTCTCATTGACACTATAATAGTCAGGTGATCAATCGGTTTATCTAAAGAGGGCTTCAGGTAATCTAGGATGATCCGTACACAGGTGTTTTCTGATGTGCTACCACTCAAAGGGGTGCCAACAGGGGTTACAAGGGTGGGCAACAAATGTGCGCTTAAGTACCACTTGTATTTCCTGCGTGTATGAATCCCTCAACCGCGGGTTTATGCACGTAATGACATATCTCTGTGGCTTAAAGATGTCAGAATATGTCTCTACCCTGGAAAAAAAATTTAACCCACACTTTCTGCCGAGGAAAGTGCTCTGATACCACTTGTAATATACCAGATATAAAATGTATGCAGAACATAAATACAATGCTAGTAATGGCAGAATAACAACAATATAACCAGAACATTCACCACAATAACACTGAAATGATATAAGAGTAACAACATAAATAACACTTTGAATCTGAAAACAATGTTCAAGGGCCTCTTCGAGGGGGCAACCTCCAGTTGAGAAGATCTCTATTCTAATAATATCCAAGCTAGGGTTCTCATACCCTCAACTCCTATTTATACTAAAAAGAAGCATCTAGAGGAAGATCCTTCTAGAAGAAGAAGCTTCGATTAGGTCTTCTTACATCCGCCTTATTCTATTTTATTGAAAGGCCTTATTAATATTGACCTTTATTACATCCGAATATATTGGTCTACCTATGTGCAGGTTAGGACCCTAACATGAACCTTCAACACCATGTCATTTATAATGTTGACCTTGCCAATTTAACTCCATGAACTCTTCTTCAAGGTTGGTGGTATAAATTCCCAATCACATCAACCATTTTCACCTAGCACCATATCCATCTCTTCAAGTGGTAGGGAATAAAATCCTATTTGTAGTTACGGTTCTTGTATTTGAATTGAGACTTTATGACATCTTCTTACTACCATGACCCTTTTTCCATTAGTGATCATAAATGTGAGGTCCTTGGTGGGGTACACAAAAAGTTTTATTTGTTGAATGACATCATTGTCTATACATTTAGGAGTACTATCAAAATTTACAAGTATTGCTATGTTTCTACTTTTGATTATTTTTTTGAGATTTGGTGTTTTAGGTTTTTATTTCCATGTCTCGATTATAGGTGGAATTGTAGGTTTTCTTTCCTATTTTATTTGATTATGTTTCTACTCATGTAAACATACATAAATATAAAATGCATGACTAATATTTAAGAATACAACAATTAAACTCGTATTTACACATCATAAATAACATAAAATCACATAGAATAGAACACTTATCTTTAATAATGAATTACATCGACTGGATGCAGAAGTGGGATGTTCCTCCCAGTCATAGGAACTGTTGCAGTAGATATTTTGAAATAGGCCACCCCCAAGTGTAACGTCCCCATCCATCCCAGGTTAGGCCACATCACACAACCTCAAATCTTGTATCTCTAAGTCAACCAAATTGTAACATCCCCATCCTAATACAAAGCAATGTTACTCTAAAGTTTCACTGCGCAGACACCACTCTATACACAAGTCCACGCAGTATCACTTGAAGTAACCCGTTCATCCAAAACTTGAGTCATGACACACAACTTATAACAATGTTAGAATCATTCTCTTTTTAACACAACCTTATGCAGCGGAAGTAAATCAAACAACTGCGCATTAAATTGATAATCCCACAACACATCCGTGCGCACAAGAATCTTGGCCTCATGCATCAATTCTGATTCCATTATGCACATAGTATATTTCCTTAAACGCACACACAAAAATCCAGTCTCCTATGCACACAAGTTACTTTCCTATGCACCAAGCCACCCATTCCTCTTATTGAATACTGATAACCAAAAACAAAAGACTAACTTAACGAGCAAGGCTATCATCAAATGACATGCTCATGCACAACTACAATATAGGCTATAAGAACCATACTTACATGTGCAAGAATCATTTGATAGAATAAAAACAATTACTTATATGCATCTACACAAGAATTAATAAATATCAAGCATAGACAAATATTGACATAGTAAAAAAGAGAAGCACATAAATAACACTTATCTTTTATGAAAGTCACCAACTACGCACATAACTCTGACGTTCCTCCCAACCATAGAATTTGTTTCTCATAATATTTCAACAACAAGTCATCCCAGGTTGGGGCTTAACTCCACCAGGGGAAAAGGGTTCCTAGCAACAAGCTATGTTATGAAACTCAACAAAATTTCCCAGTCCTAGGTGCCTACTACTACAACTAACCCATATTCCCTAATTCCC
Source organism: Picea mariana (assembly GCA_032191745.1). Taxonomy (NCBI): domain Eukaryota; kingdom Viridiplantae; phylum Streptophyta; class Pinopsida; order Pinales; family Pinaceae; genus Picea; species Picea mariana. The sequence continues at coordinate 8,260 of JASDQU010405057.1, read as the reverse complement.
CATCTACCTGTCACACCCAAGGAAGTGTGCCCCTTCTCTGTTTAATATTCCTTTGACTACCTCCCTTCCCTTCCCAGTGTTACTAGCAACATGCCATAAAATAAGTCTCTCATCCCTATGACTAATTCTCAACGCACTAGGGAACAAATCTAAAACAAACTCTCACATGGAGAGTATGCCCATAGGTCTGTCAACCACTCCACAACAACCAATATCTCACCCAGAGAGACTGCTCACGGTCTATCAACCCGAATCCTCGACAGTAGAAATCTGGTTACAACACCACAACTCCCTACAAGTTTCTCTGGAAAGATAAGGTAATAATCACATTTTCCATACAGTCTGACCCCCTTCTGCTCATGAGAGTTTTCCACATCAATTCTCTTCCAATAATCAATAATGCAAATCCCCCAAAATATACTAAGGATGAAAATATGTATTGCATTCCTTCGACTTGACACTTTTCACCTTCAAAAGTAGCTTTAAGCCACTTGGTGACCCATTCCCAACCCTCAGGAACTTAGGATAAAAACATATCCATAACATTACACTTTTCCTGAAAATATTATAAAATATTCCCCAAGACTTACGACTCACCCCGTTTTCCCTTTTGCGGTGGAGTTGGCCCACCATCTCTTTTCGTTTGAGTCTGACTATGCTTAGTGATGCAATATTATATTAATAACCATGATTATGTTTACATGGATAGGCATACTTTCCTATCTACGTCCTGGCTCACTAGCCTCAGAACCACACAGTCTCTTTGACCCCATTAGATATACAACCATATATATACACATATATAACTATGTTCTAATCTCACTCCAGTCATTCTCTCACACTAACCCAAGTGTGCAAAACATAGTGAAATGTGCGCACCCTTTCCTTGATAACACTTCTCCGTGCACTTACTTAGATGCATGCAACACCAAAGCCAGGTGCTAACGACTCACTAGCCTATATATACATTACATGAACCATTAGTACCAATGACTCACTAGCATGTATGCACAATTGCAAAGGGTCTGGATCAGGGACATTACATTCCTCTCCCCCTTATTTATGCACGGTCCTCAATGCATCATATACACATGTACATACATAATTTCAAAAACAATTCAAACAGATGAGGATACTCTACTCACATAGAATCCTCATGCTCCCAAGTTGCATCTTCAGGAATGTACCAGGTATGTTCATTGGACCATTACCAACTCCATGAATCAATTTTAGAGATTCTTGATTTTTCGATCCAATATGAAAACTGGTCACACACGAAATCCGCCTTTTGGCTCCACCTGAATCACATTCCAATAAATGACATGATTAACATTAGCTACACATGTCTTAAGTAATAACACATGGAAAAAATTATGAATACAAAATGACATAGGCAATGCAAGCATATAAGTGACAGGATCAATCATGTCTAGGATTTCAAATGGCCCACAGTAGTGTTGAGTTGAGAAAAAGGTACAAATATTCTCCTTATTACCATGGTTTATGATATATTATTGATTGACTTTTCTATTAATTAGAAGTAATTTGGAAAGGAAATGATTAAAAATTCTTTTATAAATATTATTGAATGATATTAGATATTTTCTAAAAATTTGGTTTGAATTGTTTTGATTTTATTGCAGAAATAAACAATTGTTGTTAACTCAAGATAGTTAAGGAGATTATGAAGATGTCTAGGCCATTGAATATCGAAGGAATCATGCATAAAACAATTTAAAGTAAGATTGACTCTTTATTGTAATATTCATAAATAGTAAAAGAAATCCTGATGATATCTCGATCCTCAAGATAGCTTAATTTACTCATGTCATTGTGTATATAGAGGATGATGAACAATAGAGAGGGAGAGAAAATTCAACCAAGCATTCAGATCTCTGAATTGTTGACATGTTGTACAACAATTTATTGTAATTGATTTACCAGTTATGGAATTAATGAAAGCCTTGAGCGTTTTGATCATCTTTGTGTACTGAGTTTTTGTACCTTCTGAAGACCATGGGCCCAGTTAGAAGAAGTTACTGCCTCATTTGTACTCATATCAATTATGTTTTATTTTTGTGATTCAAATTTTCGTGCAACAGTTAAGATAAATTCGTGAGTGTGTTGATTCTTTTATGAATTATATATTTTGTTCATTTGCAGAGAATAGATGTTTCATTTAAAGATTATCGATTGTTGTTCCATTTCCAATTGTTGTTAATTTATCACTTGTGGATTCTGTTGGCACAGGGGCATACTTAGGGTTCAACTCCATGAGCGCACCAACAAGCCCTAGCTACTGGCCCTTTCGACAACACCTGCGAATCAGATGCAGTATCACCCGAAGAAACTTTGAGGGGGTTGTAGGACAGAGATGTTTACAACCAAGGGTAATATCAAGTGGATATAGCACAGGAACAACACAATATTCATATATCACTTATAAGCTTGATCTACTCCATGCATCTATTAGATCTACCTTAGCAATGCAATAACAATATATGAAGGACAAATACAAAATACCAATCATACACAACAAAAAATATACGTGGTTCACCCTCTCTCTAGGGCTACGTCCACAGAACTGTGCTATATTATATTGATGTAAAGCATACAATTCTTGTCTGCGCTCTGAGCTAGCAGATATTCTCTTCTCCTCTCTTTCTCTGCCCTCCCTGCACACCCAGCTGCATGGTTGATCTTCACACCCAACTGAAGATCTTACAAACCAGAAGGCTCTTGTACCCAACACTTCTCTCTCTCACAATACTCTTCTCACGACCAACTCAATATCAAAAGAAACAATAAAAACACATCAAACCAAAAGTACCAACCCAACCTAGGCCCTCTAGACCTCTATTTATACATTACAATCTTTCACCGACATCCTTAGGCTGAAACCTAAGTTTCCAAAACCCTAGATACCAAGACCCTAGGTGTCTAAAACCCTAGGTCAACTTGACCTGTGTTTTCAAGGCTTCGCCAAACTGTCTTTCCTTCCTTCTCGCGCGGTGATCCAAAGCATCTAATGGTAGATTTTTCCTCTTTCTCAGTCATCCATGATCCTTCTTCCTTGCTTATCTGTCATCCCCGATCTCCTCATCCAACGACTTTCTTTCTCGAGCTTCGCTCCATCTTTTCTTCTCTTTTGCTCACTTCAACCTAGTATCAGTCACTGTGTCTTCCACGAAGTTTTATTTTTCCCTTTTCTTCCTTGTTCTTCACTTCCTTCCATAACCAAGGGCCAATAGGCCCCCAACACTCACCTGTGACTTGTCCCAAGGCACTTCGATATGACTATTTTTTTGTACTTTAACTTTGGACTGCGTAGTGAAACCTTTTCTTTTTTATTTATGCCTCCTCTTCCTCCTTATGCAGACTGTCTTTTCTATGTCTGGTACCCAATTTCAAATGCACCTGGTACCTAGACCCTTGATCTGTTTGATTTTACAGAGAGCTGCGAGGCAACTGGTTGTCATAATACAACTTCAGCCGAATCCCATTCACTAGTCCTTCCTTCCATTATCCATTCAACATCTTCAGTTGTGCAACTCCTCCTTCTATAACATAGGTGATCTTGTATGGCCCTAGCCAATGCGTTCTGAACTTCCCAGGATGCTTGATGAACTTGTTGTCATAAACTAGCACTAGATCTCCTTGTCTAAATGCCTTCTTCTTGATGTGCCTTTTATGATTGGCCTTCTCTCTTTCCTTTAGTACTTGCTGATGGAATCCTACAATGAATCTATTTTCTTCAATTTCGACCAATTGCACAAGTCTCTCTTGAACAACTCCAGTATCATCCATACCCGTAAAGGAAACAATTCTCAGGTTTGGTACCAAATACTCCATTGAAACAACAACTTCAAGACCATAGACCAACTTAAAAGGGGTCTGCATTGTCATCTTCTTGCATGTGGTTCTATAGGCCCATAATATTGCTGGTACTCTTAAATCCCAATCATCCCTGCTTACGCAACATATCTTGGTTAGTGTTGTTTCCAAAATCTTGTTGAATGCTTCAATTGTCCCATTTTCTTGTGGATGGTACGTTGTGCTCTTCTGATGGTGGACTACAAATTCTTCAGTCAAGGCTTCACCTGTCTTATTGATGAAATGTGTTCCTTGATCACTCATGAGGATCTTTGGGCATCCAAACCTAGTTATGATGTCATCAAATATGAAGCGCGCAGCTGTAGTTTCACTACAGTCCTTAACTGCTCGAACTTCAGACCATCTGGTCAAGTACTCTGTTGTTGTGATTATGTACCTTTATCCTGTGCACTTCCCTGATGGGTTTATAGGTCCAACAAATTCAATGGCCCATTTCTTGAATGCTTGTAGGGTCAGTTGTGGTGCTAATGATTGTTATAAGAAAAATCTGTCCGTAGGGACAGATCCAACCTATCCGGTTGTGAAGCTGGTTACAGCCTCTTTGATAGCTCAGCATGAGGTAGAGACTACCCGCACCTCAGGTGGTCCTTCTCCTGAGGCTGTAAAGAAGGGGAAAAAGAAAGGTGAAAGACTTACAAGAAGTCATTCTCAGGACCACCCACCCTGGGTGTTATCCTTCCTTAGCTTCTTGGATGGCCAAAATGGTCTGGGGGTGAAAATTATGGACAATGGGATGAAAATGAGCTCACTGATTTTTAGGACAACGAACTAAATAAAGCGGACAACGAGCTGTTCAATTCCTTAAAGCATTGGAAACTATCCTATAATGGGTCGCATGGATAAACCGGTATCCTGGGTAATTAACCAATGAATGCCTTGAGTAAAAGGGTGTGAAACAAGGGTGAAAAGGGGGTTTAAAAGATACAATCAAGTACTTTTAAATGGCTATAAATTGCAAACAGCAAGCTATTCAAAGCTTTCAAGGAAGGGAAACAAGCCCAGAATGGCTTGATACCCCCCGGGGTGACCCGGAAAGTGATCCCGAAAGGTTGTTAAATCAAAAGTAGGCTGTAAAAGTGGATGAAAAACCTTGTAACAAGATGTTACAGCTATGATATAAGGGAAATTATTCACAACTTCAAATTTGGTTCATGAGTGAAAAGGTGGACTGATGAAAGGTTGACTTTAAAAGTATTTTATTGGTCAATTTTTGTTTTTAACACATGCATTGGCCACCACACTGTTTTGAAGGTTATCCTAATTAGGAAAAAACATCCTGGAACTATGCCAACTAGTATAATAAGAGTAGTCCTAGTAGACCACGATGGTTAGGTTGAAGAGTGCCCCATGTAGTTTAGAGAAACAGGGATTAGCCACTTCTCGTCACTAGCGCTTTCGGGCTCTTAAAGCCGCTTGGATGGAAGAAGGATACCTATGAAAGGAAGAGGCTCAAGACCCCCCTAAAGAGGGTTTTTGCTGAGCTTACCCAAGCAAAGTAGTATTCCAACCGAGCTAAGCTAATCAACTCCTTGACCGTGTGGTACTAAGGAGAGACCACTCGACTTGTACTAAATAGACAACTTCCGAGGGGCTCCTGATGAAGACTCCCTGGCTTTGACTCTTAATATCCTACGAAATTGAAATTACATAAAATGAAATACCAGGTCACCCACGTGGCGAGGCCACGTCTTTCTTTTACAATCGTGCCTCTTGGTTACTGAATTTGAAATCTATTTAAAACTATATACATAAAACAACTAAATAGATAGGTGACATATATGTCACGGCTAGATAATATGTATATGTAAATATCTAAATAATATAAGTTTTTTGTTTTATGTGTATGGGGCGGACCCCTGAATTGTTTTCAAGTTTTTTGTGCGGCATTTTGCATGTATTTGGCTTGCTGATTTTGCATGGGCCCTTTTTGGGGCAGCCACCTGTAGATTAATGAGTGAAAAGTGATACAATGAAAATATAGCAAGATTAGATAATTACAACATGACAATTACACCATTCAACCCAAAGGAATGGGTTGAGGCTCTTTGCGAACGACAAAGCCGCCATATGCATGAAATCCCCAACTAACTACTTGTATGGGGATTGGAAATTTAGTCTTTGAAATATAAAAGGTGTGATGGTTATCTACAGAAATATTAACCAGATTTTTAACATGAATTCACAAGTGAACCATTCAAACTACCTACATAAATCAAACATATAAACATTGGTATGTGTATCAGAAATTGTTGGAGTGAGTGCAAGTGATAATTAAAGTGTATATGAGGGTGATTGGGTAGGATTTACCGATCGTAATGCGTGTTTTTATTTGCTTCCCTGCTGGTCCCTTTGCCTCAAACAGGTCTCTAGGTGGTCCCCAACCACTTAAGAGAAGCAAAGTGGGTGACTGGTTGTATCCTTGCAGGCAAACAACGAAATTTTAGTATTTATGCATGGAAAAAATAAAATAAACATAACATAAATTTACACATAAGAAGTATATAACAACCAACTAAGATGATTGTCCCATGGGGGGAAATTGACCAAAATGATCGATTTTCTTATTTGGGACAGCAAGATTAATGGTAAGAAAACATAACAGAAATATACATGAATGAAAAGATAAAGCAAACAAGTATGGATAGCCAACTAAGAGGTCTATTTAAGGGTTCTCCTAAGGGGCCCTAGGACTCCCAACCACTAGCTAAGGTTGAAAACAATTGAATACTTCAGAAAATCTGCACTAAAACACATTAAACAAATTAAACCAAGCTGTTAGAAGATGAAAGTAAGCAAGTTAAACCCAAGGAAGCAACAAAAAACACCTAGCTAACCAATCCCTCCTGGAGATAGCTAACATAACAAGCATTTACCCCTACCCCTCAACCCTTAACCAACAAGTGACACATCCAACAACTAAAATTCAACAAGTATCACACACACAAAGAGTCTTGTAAATTTTAGCAGAGCTTTGTTACTATCTTCATCCTCCTCTCTTACAATGCCAACCCTCTTATTTATAAAGGAGAGGTGAAGGCTTAGGGTTAGGTCACAAGACACTTGTCACTTTTGGAAAAGTGACAAGTGGACCAACCCTAAAGTACTTTTGTCTTTTTACAAAAAGTAAACTTATCCAAAAAGGGAACCTTATCCAAAAAAAGGGGATCAAATCAGATTTGACTTGACCCTTCAATTACATAATAATACATGCCAAAAGTAAATCATGCGAGAGTTCATATTACAAAAAGTCATTTTTCATAAAATGACAAAGCTTGATATGCCACATCACCATTTACCTTGGGATTTGTGCCATCCCAAAGGCTCTTTGACTGCTGCCATGTCTTGCAGTTGTAGGTGAGGTGTTTTAGGACAATATCCAGCCATCCATGGCTATCAGATTCACCGGAATGAAGCCCCAAGGTGTGGGGAATTGCTGAGTTGCTTTGGAGGGAAAAGGGACTTCAGACTTTGGTCGTTGTAAGTAAGGAAATCCCCACTGTTTAGGAACTTTTCCGACCTGATTATGCACCCCCTTTGTTGCCTATAAGTTTCCCTGTGAGCTGGCTAAAACATGGCTTTGATTTGGGCTTATTTTGATAAGAGGACCCCTTGTACCTGAACTTTGAGAGGCTCTTCCTCTATACAAAAAGTCCACAAATCCATTATTTACTATGCCCATGTTGTAGCTCTATCCGCTACCTTTCTTCTTCCTTTCATTTGGTGCGAATCCGACTCCGAATGAGTGAGATATGGCCCTGGGAAGGTATGCGGATGGAGCCGATCAATAGATCAATCAAGGAAAGAATTTGAAGTTGGGGTAAAATCCTAGGTTGGACACCAGAATTGATAGGCTTCTACAGGTCTGTATACCTGTAGCTGAAATGGGTTTTCCTCATCTGGCCCAATTTGGCCTTGGAGGCCCCCAATCAGGCCTCTTTCTAGTGCATGCTTGTAGGGCCAAAATTGAGTCCCTGTCGCTCTGGGACATGTCACTGAAAATCTGGGCTGAATTTGCTGAGGTGAATGGCATGGATGTATTCTATACTTCGCCTCGATTGTTTCAACTATTCATGGGTGAAAATCCACCTCCTTATGGCGAAGTTATATAATTAAAAGGTCCACTGACCCTTAGGGGGGGAAGAATTTAAATTATATTATATAGTTAAATCATGTATAATTAACATTTATTAAAATTTTTATAACCTTATTACATGTCCTAATAATGATTTTATTAACTATATATATAAAACATATATTAATAATATATATTATATATATATAAAAATAAAAACAAAATTAAAATGGAATAATAAAATTAAAAAATTTAAATAACAAATTAAACTATAAAAGATTAAAACTACATAAT
>JASDQU010405056.1:0-10682 GCA_032191745.1 Picea mariana | reverse complement strand
TATTGGAACAAGGATTACAACTATTTGAGATCTTTATCCTTAATATACCGAGGTTGGAAGTTGAGGTTTGGGTTAGACATCAATTAAGAATCAATTACAATACCTAACTTTAGTGGAGATGAAGATAAAGATGAAATAAGTCTGGGGGAATGGTTGAGAATGATAAGGAAAAAATGTAAGACTCCTTCTTTGTTAGGTATTTATTTGAATGGTGAAGCTGATAAATTGTGGTATAGCCTTGACGAAGGTACTATACAAAGCACCCCATGGAAAGTTTTTGAAGAATTGTTCTCAAATAAATGGATTAAGGATACAAATATTGATGAAATGTATAGAATTCAAGATGAATTAAAAGAAGCGAAGGAATAGATTAAGAAGAAGGGTGAGGAGTTATCTAAGATATGATCCGTTAATGAATCACTCATTAAGGAGATTAAGAACTTAAAGCAAGAAGAGACTAGCGAAGACAAATGGGAAAAAGATGAGTCAAGGGAAGATTTGAAAAAGAAAGATGAAGAGATATGTATATTATGAAGCCATAATAAAAAATTATTGGACGAGGTTAAGAGATTGAAAGAAGAAAAGAATAATTGTCAAAATGAAGAAGAAAGAAGGATCTTGGTTGAAGAATCTACCAAAAGACTTTAAGAGAAAATTTGCAAGAAGGTTGAGGAATCCCTAAATATTGATGAGGTAAAATAAAAAATGTTATCCACAATTGAAGAAGGATGTCGAAATTTGATAAATGGGGTGACATTGCAACTTCAAAAGAAGAAAGAAGACAAGATTCAAGAAGGTCACTAGAAGATACTTGAAGAAGTTGAACTCCATCTAGATGATATACATGCCAAATATGATGGTATTATCTCCAAGGCTAGAACAATCAAAGAGAAATCAAGGAAGATAGAGGATTTCATTGTCTTTGAAAATAATTTAGATGAAATGCACATGTAGAGTGAAGAAAAACCATCAAAAGTGGAACCATTTCGACACCTTGATTACCAGGAAACATTTCAAGGAAGATAAGAAGGTCGATATCAACATTATGAAGGAAGAAGATGGAATACTTGTCAATATTCATGGAACAAGGCATCACAAAACCACTCTTCAACAAGCTATTATCAGAGACCAACAACCACTACAAATTGGAGAAGCTACAACAAAAATACATGGAATCAAAGGAAAGAAAATTATGCAACAACTAGATACCAAGGATCAAGACCGGAAATAATTGATTTTGGATGGATAGATCATCCACAATGGAATGAAGAAAGCAAGAACATAAGAAAATCATATTACTTGGTTTCATCACATGTGAAGCCTTTAATTGCAAAGCTTTGAGGAGAAAGCTTTTTGAAGGAGGGTACTATGTTATGATCAAAGGGGGGCATATATATGGCTAAATTTATATGATATGACCCCAAGGGGGAGCATATATGGGCCTAAATGTACATGTAATGTGTAAATATATATGTAGTAGGGTTGGCCTAGTAGTAAATGGGCCATATGTGCAAGTGTGAATAGCTATATATAAGAGATCATGTAATCATTATTGAGACATGTGAATTGTGATGTATGGATATATTTGGTTATTTGGAGGGGGTTCCCCTATTCTTTAAGGAGTTATTGTGTAACTTATCTATCTTGGAGTTGTGCTGCACGCTCACATTTTGTACATGGTGTGTACTTCTGTTATTTTATGATATTTTGAGCATTTGGACCATTACATATAATGAACTTGAAAAGTGCATTTCTACTATAATGCAAGTCCAAAATATAGTACAATATCCCCCCCAAAAAAATCCATCCTTCATTCTAACAAATCGTGAATTTACCTTTTCTTTCTTCCTCTCAAATGATCCACAACTAAGAAATGAATGGAAAATTTCTAGCCAACTATCCTTACAAATATGAGCAATTATTGTTGGAAGGTGAGGAAAATAATAACAATAGACATAGTTACAAAGAAGCCATGAGCCACTCTATGGACGATTCATTGCTATGAGAAGGGACATGATTGAAATATCTAACAACTTTATTCACAAATATTAATTCAACCAACTATATCAAAGTGATTTTTATGTCTAATGCATGAATGAGAAAGTAGTTTTTTTTTTTAAGTTAATGGTCATGAGGTTTTGCAGTGTATCAATCATAAGAAAAGGGAAGTTTAAGGGGGCTTTCCTTTATATCCTTGTATATTTTGATATAGGTGTAGATATTATTTAATCTCTGAGTTTCATCTTTTATTAGAATGCCTTTTCATTTCATTTTTTGGTGGCTAGTGCTAGTCTGTCAGACAGTTGGCTTAGGTTGATGGATAGCTGGTATGGATTGTTGGTTGTCATTGATGTCAACTATTGGAGAGTGATATTGTATATTTATGTCAACCCTTAGTGATTGATTTCAACCCTTGGAGAAAGTCTGGTAGCGAATTCCGGTAGCACAAAGGTTTGGGTAATGAACCCAAGGTTGTTTCATGTATAATGGTATGAGTTTTAATATATTTTAAGGTAAGACTATTCTAGATGGATAGTACATGTCATTCCATTTCTATTGGTATGTGAAACACCACATATCTCCCCACGGTTAGAGATTTATGGCCATAAGAAGTTGGAGAACCTAGGTTTGGGTAATGGACCCAAGTTTGATGGATAATGGTATAAGTTTTGATATATTTGCAGGTAATACTATCATATATGGATATTACATGTCATTCCATTTTTGGTGGTATGTGGAACGTCACATAACTCCTTGTGTCTTGAAAGTTATGGCCTTACGAAGTTGGACCCTCATATGTCATCTGGAAGCCCCAAAAGGTCAAAATAGTCAAAGTGGTTTAAGAGATTTTAGAAGGTAAATAATAAAGTGAAGTGATGAGTGTACTATAATTCAAAGTGAATACAAAATAAATTATTTAAATAATAAATTTAATGGAGAAATCATAAGTGGGTTAACCCTAAAATAAGGAAAGTGGGCAAAGTGACCAAGAAGATGCTTTTAAGGAAGCTACTTGGAGAGTATAAATAAGAGGCAAGTCTCTATCATTTTAAATCACACTTGAGTATATTGAATATATATAGGTGACTGAGGTAACCAAAGGATATCTAAGCATAATTTTAGAGGGAAGGTGAAGAAAAGAAGGCTGGAATTCAAGGGAGGATAAATTCTTTTGATGATGCTTTCTAGGGTATGTTATTTACAAGTCATCTCACGATTTTCGCAATAACTTTTTTAATAGAATGATTCGCATCGTGAAATTGATAGGACATTGAGGAAACATATCTAAATATCAATGGTAAAATTTCAGCTTGTGGGTCGTTGTATTTTTGGAGTTAAACTCCATGGAAAATAGGGTTTGTGGCTAGTCCTGAAACTAGTCTAAAACATGTGTTCAGGGTAAAAATGTCATAACTTCTTCATAACAGATCCAAATTCAGTAAGACCAAATGTGTTGGTTAGATTACAATATTCAACATTCTGTGTAACATTTTCATATCCATTCAATAAATATTCCGTGTGGGGCACGCCCTACAAGGTTGCTCTCCAGAATAAGCCAGAATTCAGCAAGGTATGTCATTTTTGCTATAACTCCTTTTCTGAGAGGTTCCAAGTAGTGACACCTGGAGAAATTGCATAAAACACACTGAATAACATTATGTAATAATTTCAGATCTTTATTCATTACAGGTACATAGTTATGATTATTTCAAGTCAGGGTTGTTGACTAATCCAAAACTAGTCATGTGAGACTAAAATAAAGTTTGTTGAAAATGCTAGTCTCTTGTTGTTAAAGTTAAGGAAGGNTGTACTATAATTCAAAGTGAATACAAAATAAATTATTTAAATAATAAATTTAATGGAGAAATCATAAGTGGGTTAACCCTAAAATAAGGAAAGTGGGCAAAGTGACCAAGACAAGTTTTGTATAGGTTTGGTGCATGGTTGATGTACTTGTTCATGGTACAGGTTTTGTACAGTTTGGTGCATGGTTGATGCACTTGTTCATGGTACAGGTTTTATACAGGTTGGTGCATGGTTGATGCACTTGTTTATGGTACAGGTTGGTGCATGGTTGATGCACTTGTTTATGGTAGAGTTTACAACAGTATATCTCACAGTGATAGTGTGACAGTGGTTCCATCATTCTACATATACATCAAGGCGGTTGGATGAGGCAAGGACAGGTGGTTGTAGCCACCTTCCGGTTGTAGCCGGAGAACATAAGGGGTTGTAGCCTCCTTCTGGTTGTAGCCAGAGAATTGGAGAGTTGGAGATTCCCCGAGGTTGTATCCTGAGAAACTATGGGGTTGGAGCCTCCTTCCAATTGTAACGGGAAAACAAAGGAAGTTGGTGCTTCCAATGAAATGTAATTCTTCAATACATATCAGAAAAATCATTCCGTAGTTTTCTCCCACTTTGGGTTTCCACGTAAAACACTGGTGTACTCTGTATGTGTATGATTGTTCATTTTTTCATTGCTTATTTACTCTACAGTTATTGGATGATAATGATACATTGATATAACACTTGGATTATATGCTTAAAAAGGAATAAATTGCTCTATTAATGATTCACACCCCCTCTCAGTAATCCAACAATTGGTATCAGAGTCGGTTCCTTCAGGAAACAATTTAACCACTGGAAGGAGATCATGGATTATTCTGAGAATGGAGTACCAATGTTTAATGGTCGTGTTAGCACTCCGTAAATCTATTTGGCTGATGAACAGACGACAAAGGTAATTTTTTCAACCAACTTTGAGACCCGAAACTAGAATTTTGGATCTGGAGAGGGCTCTCTCAGAAATGGCGCGGTCTCCGCATGGGATATGGCTTTACGAATGATGGCTAGATTTAAAATTGTTGATGAAATGCTTCTGGTTATATTGGCGCAGGTAAGTAAAACTGGGGCTATGCGGTCGGTCTGAGGAAGAGACAAAACAAATGACTCAGTGACTGGATTTGAGAAGAAAAGGCTAGGCGAGCGACAACCTTCAGTGTTAATCGTAAAGTGTGGTGGGAGAAAAACAGAGGGAGCAAACTCAAGAGCGTCGTTATGGATGAATTCAGAGTTAGCTCGAGAGGAAAACACTTTGTCTAAGTGGCACAAACAAGGGGTGCAGTACAATGAATCCGCAGGTTTGAAAATTCGTTCTAAAATAGACGATATGAGATATGGAATTAAAGATAACAGGAAAAAACATATGCAGAGAAAGAAACATAATACATCCAACTATCGCAACTAGAATATTTACATCAAAACACATGACCTTTGCATTAAGTTTCAGTCAAAAAACACTCAGACTTCTTACAATAGCATTTGTTTCTTAAAATTGCCAACCAACCATGGTTACATCGAAAAGATGAAATATATAAACGAGGGCGGCACTTGGGTTGCCCTCTATTCTAACTGCTAACTCTAGACTAGGAAAAACTACGCCACATGTGCCAGAAACTCTTCGCATGGCACCATCCAAAAATAGGCAATAATCATGCATGTATACTAGTAATCATCTTCAGGTTTCGCCACGAGATCGCATTGTCGATCAGGATCTGATGTAGGGAAAAAATGTGTCACCGTGTCCCTCGATCAGCTATCTTTATGAACAGGTGTCCGCCCAAAACCGACTGTCTGCAATGTTGATTTTGCCTCTCGTTACACACCTATTTGCTAGGAGTTGCACGCAGCAAATGACGGTGCGATTCCCATGATCATTATCAAAATGGTGAGATGTTTTTAGAGGACGCATATCACTCAAAAACTGTCGTGAAGGAAAACACCGCCCGTTAATCTTTCTTTTCTTGTGCGAGGGAGAGAGCCACGTAGACTTCTTGTTCAGCTGCCCTGTCTTCTCCGAGATACTCTGTGTGCCTTTCTTCTGCTAGCCTTTGTGCTTCCCACAACTGACAATAATGTTTTGAGCCTCCTTAAGCTGCCTTTTCAACCATGTCACGTTCCCTCTGCGACTCTGTGTAGATGATGCCTCAACGGTCTTTGTCACTAGATGTCATTTTAATTCCCTGTTTTCTTGATAAAGCTCGACAATAGCCAACTTTGCCTGCTTCAGCTACTGATATGGCGTTTCCTCATTTGTCCCTGTGGCTTTTTCCTTCCCTGTTCTGATCCTGCATTTTTGGCTTGATTTCTAGACAAACACTTGCTGAGTGACGTGCCTGAGCAGTCTTTCGGCTGCTAGTCCAACTCGCGGTCCTTATGGTATTAGAGCCTTCATGACCTCCTCATTTTTTCTCGGCCTGCCTCTTCTCCGAGGCAGCAGCTATTCAGAGGCAAACGCTCCCGCTGTCTCCCCCTTCTGTATGAATTTCTTTGTCTTGACCGTCTCACGTCTTAAAATGGTCTCTTCTGTACGTGAAAAAATGGATCCTTCTAAGTTTTTGGGAATGGTTGCCACAGGCGCGAAAGAAATCCAATCTTTTTGATGTTCAGACCTCGCAGTTCTATCGCTCCACATGCCCTTTCCTGTACTATGAGAAAATGCCATGGTGCGACCAAGGTGTAATCTGCGCGCAAATGTTTTGAACAAATGTATCGAGGAACAACTCTGAACCAATTGGATTGGCAAAAGGAAACTGCGACAAACAACTTAGGCCAGGTTCTACGACTGGAGAAACACGTCGAGCATCTGAGATTTATAACGAATCGACCCAGAGAGGAGAAACTGTTGGACATTAATGAATTTATGGCGATGAGAAATTTCAAGTCGACCCTCAGGTTGTTCATGGCAAATCCCCACGTGTGGAATCCAGGTGATACGATTTTCTATGCAGGCATAATACAAACGTTGCAATTCTTCATTCCTTCGGCCTTCATAATAAATCAATAATAACCGTGGCACTTGCCAACGTGACCTTTAACCATTTGACTCCACAGGGGTATGTAGAAGCTGGTTTCTTAATGGGATTCGACCTTTGGGAAAAGATAAGCCCGTACCACGTATACAGTTTTCGACTCTGACACCCTTTCCCATTTCCAAGGCCAACAGGCCATTTGCTGACTTCAACATCATGGTATTACGTACCTGACTTCACATGTTTGGGCACATGGAACACTACGTGACTCGAAATCGACTCTAAAAGGAAAGAAATATGGCGACGCTAACAACTGGCTCCAACGAGGATGCTATCCTCCCTATGAGGTAGAAAAGAACAATAGACTAGGTGCCTGAACATTGGGCTTTATTTGACGTCTAGATACTAAGTAACAAAAACGACGGATGGAAAAGAAAACAACTAGACTCAATGACACAACTTTTAAGACTTCAACATAAACTTGGGGCCTTCACTTCGGGCTTCAATTTCCTGCTAACGTACTGACTCGACTCAAATTTAACGACTATTTACAATGACAAATGACTCAAACATAATTTATTACATCAGGTGGCGTTTGAGGAACCTGTCGTTTACAGGCCCCCAACCAAGACACTCCCCATCTATCCCTTTCAGGAAATAAGTGTTGTCTCTACAACACACGTCGAATCTATATGGTCTTGTCCAAAGGTGATCGAACTTTCTGTGTTTCCCTTTTCCTTCATTTCTCGCATGCCATCTCAGCACCAGATCTCCCACCTGAAGATCTTCTTGCTTGGAGTGTTTGTCGAAATCTTTCTTTATCCTCTCCTGATGGAGTTGAGATCGATTATATGCCTGCTCTCTCGCATGTTGGGTGTGAATCAACTGGTTTATCCTTCTATGCGCATCATCCGGTTCGGCCTCCCACTCTTGCAACAGTTTCTTGAAGGGCGGTCCCAACGTAGTAGGGAAAATCACGTCTACGCCGTAAACGTTTTGAAAAGGTGACATTGATATGGAATTTTTGGTGGTGTTTCGATCTACCCACAACATGTAGATAAGCTTCTTATGCAATGCTCTCTTATTTTCTTGCAAGAGCCTTTTGATGATTCTGGTTTGGCTCTTATTCGTGGATTCCACTAACCCGTTTCCCTGCGGGTAATATGATGTGGAATGTCCCAAGGTTATATTATAGTCCCGACAAAACTTCTCCATCCTTTTAGACTTGAATGCAACCACATTATCTGTTATGATCTTAATAGGACATCCAAACCTTGACAAAATGTTTGTCTCTAGGTACTGTATGATGACCGCGTCGGTGGCTTGCTTTATGGGCACCAATTCAATCCACTTCGTGAAATAATTGGTGGCCGTGAGGATCCATTTTTGCTGCGCGGAGGACGACAGGTTTATCTCACCCATGAAATCTAGGCCCCATTGCATGAAAGGTGCCTTGACTGATATTGGCTTTAACGACAGAGGCTATAACTTTCTTCTCCCGTCGAAAATTTGGCATTCGTGGCAGCTGGAGACCTCTTTATATACGTTAGCGAAAATCGTCAGCCAGTAATAACCTACCCTCAGGATCTTGTGCACGGTGGTCTTCCAATAATGGTGCTCTCCACAATCTCCTTTGTGAAACTCCTGTATGGCCCACTTCGCCTCGTCTTCCAACAAACAACTTAACAATATTCCTCTAGAATCTTTCCAATATAGTGAATTATCCAAAACGCAGAACTTAACTGCCTTAAGCTTGAGGAATCTCGCTTTAGTCTTTCTCACGCCTAGAGGGGCTTGGAGATTTTCTAAAACGTATATGATGTTGATATACCATGACGAATCAATGAAACGCTGAGGTACCTGCACAAATTTTTCTTCTTGAGGGCCCTCCAACAAATTGACGATGAAATTCATACCTACAGCGTCGCAGTTTGACTACGCCATTAGCTTCGCGAGACCCTGGCCCTTGACCAGCTTTGTCGGCTTGATCTCAAGGTCGTATTCTAACATGGTGGCTATGCACTTTCCTCTCCTTCCTTCTGGGTCGGGCTGGGTAAGGATGTCCTTTACTGAACTGTTGGGCACGCAGGCGATGATGTGGGAGTGCAATGTGTACGTCTTGAATTCCTTCAAAGCCTTCACTAAAGCATACACATGCTTTTCCATAATGTCATACTTTAGGGGAGCATCGCGCAGTGTTCAGCTGAAGTAGGCTATGGGTTTCTCGAAATCCTGCTCGTCCTTTTGCAAAAGCACTTCGACAATAGTGTGTTCTGAGGCGAATGAAAAAATGAGAAAATCCTTCGTAAAGTCCAGGCTGGCTAGGACAGAGGCTTTAGTCAAGGCCACTTTGATGTCTTCGAAGGACTTCTTGGCCTCTGGGTTCCACTTAATCTCCTTTCCTTTCCTGATCATACAAGTTATATGTTTTATGGTTTCCACCAGGTTTGGGATAAACCTTCTCACAAAATTTACCTTACCCAGGAAAGATTGTACCTCCTTTTTACTGCGCGGGGTGTCGATCTTCAAAATCCATTCAACCCGGATGGGGTCTATTTTAATGCCTTCTTTGGAAATGATGTGGCCCAAAATCTTGCCTTCCTCTACCGCGAAATGAGATTTCTTTGGATTCATTGATATGCTAAACTGCACTTTTGAAAAACTCTCTTTAGGTGCTCAAGGTGTTGTTTGTCGGAGGTAGAGTACACTGTGATGTCATCAAGGTAAATCACGATGAATTTATCCTTTTCATCGGTGAAAGTGATGTCCATCGCCCTCTGAAAGGTGGCACCAGTGTTCATCAGGCCGAACGACATTTTAGCGTACATGAATGTTCCCCATGGAGTGGTGAAGGTCGTCTTCTCTCTGTCGTTCGGGTGAACCATGATTTGGTTATACCCTGAAAAACCATCCAGCATGGAAATCCATTGTGATCCCACTACCTTTTTCAAGATGTGGTCCATTTTGGGAAGGGGGTAGTGGTCTTTAAGAGACACCTTATTCAAATTTTAGAAATCTACGCACAATCTAATTTTGCCGCTTTTCTTTCTCACATGTACTAAGTTAGCTACCCATTTCAAGAATCTCAAGGAAACAATGATTTTCGCATCGAAAAGATTTTTTACCTCCTTCTCGATCAACGACAGTAACAAGGGGTTTATCTGTCTCAACTTTTGTTTGAAAGGCTTCTGATCTTCCTCGAGAGGGATAACATGCCGGATTACCTTTGTGTCGTACACTTTCAGATCATTGTAGCTCCACGCAAAAACTTCTGGGAAGTCCTTCATGAGTTTTATGTAATCCCGCTTGACCTCCGTACTGAGATTTTTTGATAACTTTACCATCTTCGGCTCCGCCTCGGTCCTGATGTTGCAGTCTTCCATGTCTTCTGCGCTTGCGGTGATCTTGGGGTTCTTAGCCACGTCATTTTCATCAAACAACTTTTCTAGCAACACCAACCCCTTCAGAATGATGTTATCTTTTAGTTGAATTATATCCCTTCCCACGATCTGGTTTTGGAAAGGGTCGTCGTCACTGCGCGCATCTGCACACTCATCTTTGTCGCCGCAGTGTTCCCCGTCAAAGTTTGTGTTAGTGAACTCGTCGCTCATGAGGAGGAACCTTTCCACCTATTTATCATCTTCAAACACCTGCCAGTGTTTGATGTTGTCGGGTATTACCGGCCTATGCTTGATCTCGATTTCATATCTTTTTTTTGGAAGAGAGGGAATCTTGAAAATCGAGGCCGAGGTGGCCAATGCATCGGTGATCTGATTTTGTTCCCTAGGGATAGCGGTCAAGTCATACTCCCTCTGAGGAGATCTAGAGCCAAATTTATGTAAGCGCGCAGTCTGGGATGCTTGGTCTGAT
>JASDQU010405054.1:0-10682 GCA_032191745.1 Picea mariana | reverse complement strand
TGGCACAGAAGAATGGGTCACATGCATTTTGATAACCTTGTCAAATTTAGCAAAAGAGAAATAGTCAAAGAAATGCCCCAGATCACGAAACCAACCAACACTTTATGCAAGCATTGCCAACAAGCAAAGAAAACAAAGACCAGGTTCAAATCAAAGGAATATTCAACAACAAAACCACTAGAAATTGTGCATACTGATCTATTTGGACCAACTACAACAAAAGGATTAAAAGGTGATAGATAGTTTATGTTATTAGTTGATGATTATACAAGAATGACTGCAGTTTGTTTTCTCAAAAACAAATCAGAAGCTTTTGAAAATTTCAAGATCTACAAGGAAATGGTTGAAAATGAGATGGATTCAAAAATCAAATGCTTAAGATCAGATAATGGAGGATAATTTACCTCAAAGGAATTTATGGACTACTGCAGCAATCATGGAATAAAAAGGCAATTCTTTGTCACTAGGACAGCTCAACATAATGGAGTTGTTGAAAGAAAGAACAGGACAGTACAAGAAATGGCTCGAAAAATGATAATGGATTCAAAGTTGACAGATATTTTTTGGACACAGGCAGTGCATGCAACAATTCACATTCAAAACAGAGTAATGCTTAAAAACAACATTGATAAAACTCCCTACGAGCTATGGAAAGGAAGACCAGCAAATGTGAACCACTTCAGAGTTTTTGGAAGAAAATGCTACATCAAAAGAGAAGATGGCAGAATGGGAAAGTT
This sequence comes from Picea mariana, assembly GCA_032191745.1. Taxonomy (NCBI): domain Eukaryota; kingdom Viridiplantae; phylum Streptophyta; class Pinopsida; order Pinales; family Pinaceae; genus Picea; species Picea mariana. The sequence goes on along the minus strand of JASDQU010405054.1, from coordinate 9,945 downwards.
TGACTCTTGTGTGGACAAAGGAATACTTGTTGGTTACTCAAGTACAAGGAAAGCATAAAAGTGTTACAATATAAGATTAAACAAAGTTGTGCAAAGAATCAACGTAACAATTGATGAAATAGGCAGACCAGAATGAAAGGAAGAAGAAAACAAATCAATGAAACAACTTTTTGAAAAAGAAGAAGAAGAGGAAGATGAAGATGAAGAGAATCTGACAGAAGTAGAAGAGCAAGTTCAGAAAGTATCTCCAAAGACACCTAGAAACGAGTACAAAAGAATTTCCTTCAAATCAGATTATTTGAAACAAAGATGCAGAAGTTGAGACTAGAAGAAAAATCAGCTCACCAGAACAAACACACCTGACACTCTTATCTACAATTGAACCAAACTATTTTGAAGAAGCCAGCAAGGATGAATTTTGGAATAAGGCCATGGATGAAGAATTGGATCAAATAGAAAAAAATGACACTTGGGAATTGGTTCCAAGACCGAAGAATAAGAATGTGATTGGCACAAAATGAGTTTTCAAGAATAAATTGAATGAAGATGAACAGGTTACAAGGAATAAAGCTAGATTGGTATGTAAAGGATATGCACAGATTGAAGGAAACAACTTTGAAGAGACATTTGCCCCAGTTGCCAGAATGGAAGCAATATGTTTGCTTTTAGCTTATGCATGCTCCAAAAATGTTAAAGTATATCAGATGTACATAAAATCATCTTTTCTGAATGGGGAACTTAAAGAAGAAGTTTACATTGAACAACCAGAAGGATTTCAGTTGTCAAAGAACACAAACTATGTGTGTAAATTAAAGAAGGCCTTGTATGGTCTAAAACAGGATCCTAGAGCATGGTACTCCAGACTGGAAAAGTATCTACAGCAGGAAGGGTTCAGAAAAGGAAGTGCACACAACAACCTCTACATCAAGGTAAGTCAAGGTAATATTTTATTAATTGAAGTTTATGTTGATGATATTATTTTTGGTTGTGAAGATGACAGGTTAAGCAAGAAATTTTCAAAAGACATGCAGAATGAATTTGAAATGTTGTTACCTGGAGAACTATCCTTCTTTCTGGGACTTCAGATATGTCAAAGAAACCAAGGAATTTTTATTTCTCAAACTAAGTATATCAGAGAAATGCTAAAGAGGTTTGGAATGGAAGATTGCAAACCAGTTATCACTCCCATGCAAACCAGTTGTAAGTTGAGAAAAGATGATGATTCATAGTCTACATATCAAAGGCAATATAGGCCAATGATTGGCAGCCTACTATATGTGACAACATCCAGACCAGATGTAATGCAGGCAGTTGGACAGGTGGCACGATTTCAAGCAGCACCAAATGAATCACATGTATTAGCAGTAAAGAGGATCTTCAGATGTCTCAAAGGAACAAAAGAGTTTGGATTACGGTATCCAAAAGGAAAATATCTATCACTTATTTCCTACATAGATGCAGATTCGGCAGGTTGTATTAATGATCGACGAAGCACCAATGGAGCAGCATTCTACTTAGGTCAGTGTTTGGTATCATGGCTAAGCAAGAAACAATCATCGGTATCTCTATCTATAGCCAAGGCAGAGTATATTGCAACAACATCATGTTGTACACACGTTCTTTGGATGAAACAAACTTTGACAGATATACAGGTTGAGTATAATGAGCCCATTCTAATATATTGTGATAATACAAGTGCCATCAATATCTCAGAAAATCTGGTGATGCACTCCAAGACGAAGCACATTATAATCAAGTATCACTTTCTACGGGAACAGGTTGCAAAAAAGAATATCAGAGTTGAGTATGTGGGCACAAAAGAACAAGTGGCAAACATTTTACAAAAACACTTCCACGGGAAGCCTTTGAATATTTTCTCCAAAGACTTGGAGTTATTTCTACTCCAAAAATGAATGATTTTTTGAATGCTTTTTGAATGCTTATCTTATATGCCTTAGATGTACATGAGGAAGCACCATAAGAGGATAGTTTGTTAGGGGGATCAGCCCCGTATGGAAATATACCTTTGTCATTGATGACAAAGGGGGAGATATTTATCAGATGCAGAGGATATAGGCATGGTTCCAGGGGGAGAAGATTTATCAGATGCAGAGGATAGAGGAATGGTTCTAGGGGGAGTAGATTTATTAGATGCGAAGGAAAAAGGCATGGTTCCAAGGGGAGCATGAGTGATATGATTTAAGTATTGCATCAGAGTGTTGTCATCAATGCCAAAGGGGGATATTGTTGATTAAGTTTGGTTGTCATTGATGTCAACCCTTGAAGAAATCCTTGTAGCACAAAGGTTTAGGTAATGGACCCAATATTTTTTGATGTAAATATGACTCATTATTTTTTTTTCATGGTTGATAAGAAGTAAATATGGATGAACTCCAAAGTGGTCCCCTTATGGTAAAAGCCCTCATGGGAAGACGCTTTGTGGAGTAAGAGAACCCATGCTTAATTGTGGAATAATGAGATGAAGGAAAGTGAATTTGTTAGGGAAAATATCCTATATGGATAGTTCTTGTCATGTCATTTCCGGTGGTATGTGGAACATCACATAATTCCTCACGGTTAGAGAGTTATGGCTATGAGAAGTTGGAGACCCCAGGTTTGGGTAATGGACCCAAGTTTGCTTGATGGGTAACGGTATGAGTTATGATATATTTTCAGATAATACTATTCTATATGGATAGTACATGTCATTCCATTTCTGGTGGTATGTATAACATCACATAACTCCTCACGGTTTGAAAGTTATGGCCTTACGGAGTTGGAGGACCCTCATATGTCATTTAGAAGCCCCAAAAGGTCAAAGTAGTCAAAGTGGTTTAAGAGATTTTAAAAGGTAAATAATAAAGTGAAGTGATGAGTGTATTATAATTCAAAGTAAATAAAAAATAAATTATCTCAATAATAAATTTAATGGATAAATTAGAAGTGGACCCAACCCTAAAATAAGGAAAGTGGGCCAAGTGAGCTAGAAGATTTTTTCAAGGAAGCTACTTGGAGAGTATAAATAAGAGGAAAGGACCTCTCATTTGAATCACACTTGAGAATATTGAATATCTATAGGTGTATGAGTTAACCAAAGGATATATAAGCCGAAATTTGGAGGAAAGTGAAGAAAAGAAGGCCGAAATGCAAGGAAGGATAAATTCTTTTGATGGTGCTTTCTAAGGTATGTTATTTATAGGTCATCTCACCATTTTCGCTATAACCTTTGTTATATAATGATTCAGACCATGAAATTGCTATGCAAGTGAGAAAACATATCCAAGTATCTATGATAAAAAAATCGTCTTGTGGCTCATTGTATTTTTGGAGTTATACTTCATGGAAAATAGGGTTTGTGGCCAGTCCTGAAACTAGTCAAAATCAGGTGTTTTGGGTAAAAATGTCATAACTTCTTCATAAAAGATCCCAATTAAGTGAGACAAAATTTTTTGGTTAGGTTACAGTCTTTAGTATGTTTTGTAACAGTTTCAAATCAATTCATCAAATATTTTGTGAGGGGCACTCTCTACAAGGCCGCTCTCTAGAATAAGCCAGAATTCAACAAGGTATGCCATTTTTGCAATAACTCTTTTTCTGAGAGGTTCCAAGTAGTGAAACTTGGAGGAATTACATAAAACACACTGAATAACATTTTGTATCCGTTTTAGATCTTTATACATTACAGGTTAAAAGCTACGATTACTTCAAGTTAGGGTTGTTGACTAATCCAAAACTAGTCTTGTGAAACTAAAGAAAAGTTTGATGAAAATGCTAGTCTCTTGTTGTTAAAGTTAAGGAAGGTTTGTAGGAATGTGATCATATACACTAGGTCTATTACAGAGATACAAACCATATTTGGATGATGAAATTGATGAGGGATTTTGGTTGAGGTACATGATTGAGACAAGTAGTTGATGAGTTGGCACATACATGAGGTGTATAGATGATGATGTTGATACATATTGATGCGTCATAGTTGATGAGTAGTTGACACATGATTGGTACATACTTGGTACATGGTTGAATGCACTTGTTTATGGTACAGGTTGATTACAGGTTGGTGTATGGTTGATGCACTTGTTTATGGTACAAGTTAAGGTACAAGTTGATGCATGGTTGATGCATGGTTGATGCATGGTTCAGATTTATTGGTACAAGTTTACATCGGTATATCTCATAGTGATAGTGTGAAAGTGGTTGCATCATCCTACTTCTACTTCAAGGTGGCAGGACAGGGCAAGGATAGGTGGTTGTAGCCACCTTCTAGTTGTAGCTGGAGAACATTGGGGGTTGTAGCCTCCTTTAGGTTGTAGCCAAAGAATTGGGGAGTTGGATCTTCCCTCAGGTTGTAGCCTGAGAAACTACGGAGTTGGAGCCTCCTTCCAGTTGCAGCTGGAAAACAAAGGAAGTTGGTGCTTCCAATGAATGTAATTCTTCAAGACATATAAGAAAAAACATTCTGTGGTTTTCCCCCGATTTGGGTTTCCACGTAAAACACTGGTGTACTATGTATGTGTGTGATTGTTTATTTCTTACTACTCATTATTAGATAATAATTCTACAATCATATAACATTTGAAGAAAAAGGATTATAATTACACTATTACTGATTCACCCCCCCTCTTAGTAATCAAACATAGGGTTGTTTAGGGCCCCAAAACAACCCTGAAAGTACAAAAAGATGTGCTGGCAAGAAAAAATACAAAATAATCATGTTGGATTAGGAGAGAGGTCACCTGTATCCACCTGGAGATCGTGTGAGGCTTTAGACAGCCCCATAAGTGTAGAACTCACAATTATAAAGCAGGACAAAAAGACGTGTTGAACAAAAACTAACACGAGGAGCCAGTTGGAATAAGTGGGTGGCCACCAATATCCACCTGGATCAAATTCTTCCTAGATAACTAAACCGAGGATGTGGTCGACAAAACAAGGATATGTAACCACTATTTTCTTTGTTTACATCGAACATTATTAGACAATGGTATCACGTCCATTACCCACAACTAAAGTCTAGATTAGAAACAAAAATACCTTTTAAGGGTAAACACCTTGGTATTGAGGCCATAATGAACACATGTAAACAACATTACAAGCGTAGTGATTAGTATGGCACCTGGGTAAGAAATATTGATACGTTATGAAAAACACATTGAGTAAAAATACTTGCAGAGGCAGTAAGATTGAGAAATATTCGAAGTAATATTGATAATGTGACTGAATACACCTGTACAAACACGCATTGTATTATAAAAAGGAAAATGAAATTTCTCTTAGAATAAATGGGAGTGTTAAGATAAGGACCTTTACTTAGAGTAGCTCAAATCCCCATATGGAAATTCCTGTAGAAAAAATAATTGACCAACCCGAACCAACATTTTATTTTGATGGGTACCCTCTTCCACAGCAAGGGCCCATCATTAGTTTGAAGTATCCATAATTTCCATCTTACCAGAAGATATTATATAAATAAAATGAGTGAAATAAATATAGAATGATCGAATACATAATGGGTTGTGACTCTTACTTTCACCAGAAAAGCTTTGTAACAATTTACAAAACGAAAATCATGGAAAATCATGAACAAGGACAATGTTTGTGACTAAGTAATAAATAATAATTGATTCGAAACATACGAACTAAGAGAAATGTGCATAACACCTAATGGTACAGTAGGTATAAACTTTCAACAAAGACCGGGGAGCAATAAACCCCACTAGAAAGATACAATAATGAAATCCCTGTACTGTTTACCAGAACTTCCTTAAGATGAAAAAAGGGCCAGAAACATTAAACTTGTCATGCTCAAACTCCCAACGTGCAGAATAAATCCAGAGAAAAACCCATATTGACAACTAGCGAAACCAGAACTTGCGCATATCCTAGCATTGGTAAACATATTTCAAACTTGAAGACATAAGAAAAGAATCTCAAGAAAAGAGGGATGAAACCTTGGATCTTTTAGCTCGAAACTAGAAGGAAACCCTCATCTCACACTGGAATGTTACCAAAACAATGAATTGAATGACCGAAAACTGCGAGGTGGTTGGGACTTTACTCACGTAGCTCACATTTAAAGAGGGTTACAACTGGAATAAGATAAGGATGCCACGAGAATCTACAGATACATGCTTTAAGTTGAGAATAAATACATTAATCCATATCTTAACCACCACCAACTACTTATTAATTGTTTGTCAAAATTGTTACAAGGAAAATCACTCTATGGCATGGAGTAAACCACAACAGATGGAAATGACTACAGAAATCAACTCTAATATCAAGTACGCTATATAAATAAATATTATAACAAGACAAGATAAAGAGCCTACCTCATCCAGACGTTCGATGAAATCCACCGTCGAGCACTTGACTCAAAGCAATAGACCTGCAACTTTTCCTCAATAACCAAGATACAGAAGCATATGGTGATAATATATAAAGTTAGCACATATAATAGCATAATCCATCAATATTCATAATAAATATGCCCATGGAATAACAATTTAAATATTTTCGAGACATTAATTGGATGAGAAAATATTATTTTTATTTAAATGTAATCAACAGAAGTATATGAATGTCAAACATTTGTGTTGACACGTTTAGAACCGAGAAACTAAGTCCCTTCCAGCTGGGTCTCCACAACTTCAATGCTCCACCAAAGGCAATATCATATAAGAGAGACAATGAGGTTCTCCATTAAATAGGGAAGATATTGGTGGTTGAAGAATGTGTTCAGACATAAAAGGACAAAGGGATGCAAACTCAATATGAAGTGAATAATTTTTCCAGAGTAACTTTGCTCTCAAAGTTGAATTATTCTCCTCTTCTCAACAGCTTGGATAAGGCCCATTTATAGCCTTCAAATGGAATTGAAGGGATGAGTTGGAACGTTTCCAGTATATGAAAGGTCAAGGATCATATATCTCATGACATGACATGGAAACCCGACAACAATTTTTATTTTTGAGAAAAAAAGTCGATGTACGTGGGTTGTAATGGTGTAACCTACGTATACACATGTTCTATAGTTGTTAGGGAACGTATATTTGGAAAAATATGTTTTTTGTCTCTGGGAACTGCAAAAAGGGACTTCAAGTCTACATAGGGAAATGGAAAAGGCCTTCTGAGCAAGTTTGCATGAGGTGAGACAAATTTTTCTATAACAAATGCCCCCTATTGTGTGAGGTTAGAGAAGTATCTATGATGTCCTAAATACATTATAATTCCCATAAGTGAAGTAATGGAGACCTAGCTTGATGAGCTAGTTGCTCATAAGAATGTTACAATCCATAATGACTTTGTGCACATGGATGCCAATTTGAATTACACTACAGATCCATGTGGAAATATACCAACAATTGTTCATGGCCATGAATAGAAAATACAAAAGTAGATGCATGTCATAGGCTTTCATAATCACGTACAAGGCCGAGTGAAAAACAGTCTCAAAATCAATCTGAAGATATATGTATACAATGGAGTACAATCTGATCTCCCATGATCACTGAAGTCATATAGGTACTGGTCCAATGAATGATAGAAACAACTCAGGAAAGTTGCGACTATGAACTGATGTCTTCAAGTATTCTACACAATCCTCCAAAGGTGCAAGTCTACATCATGTGAATAAAGGAGTTGAGGTTGAAAACAATGAGACTTTGTTTGATTACCGATCATTAAGGTATATTGTTACCAAATGCGAGACATACTATCGATAATGAAAGTAGGTATCAAGGCACTGAGTAAATTATTACAAGTGTGAATAAATGTGTTGAAGTCGACCACTTGGAGAATCCATTGATCAAGAGACATTGATGTATTCCGAATTCTCGATGGCGAGAGAACCTTCCACTAATGACTGCGAGCCTCTAGGTACTCATAGGACTCTAGGTCTCGTTTCTAGAATAGATTGGTTGAAGTTGATGGAATGAGACCCATTGAAAGGAAAGGATTAAGGAATCTCTCATCATTCAACATGAGGTATAAAGAAGGAGCTTGATGATTTGGAGGAACATGGACGAAGAACATGTTCAAAGACCAATGACCCTATGTATCTTTTGGATGCACCAGATGCAAGTAGTGCACAAAAAATACCCTCTTAATAGAATCCAATGAGGAAAACTACCGACAAAGGCAAGGAAATCACCAATAAGGCATCCAACACAGTACATGAATCCCAATGTGTGAATAGATTTATTTTTGTCGAACATAAAGGAAACCCCCCAGTCAGCGACCAATGAGGATATTTTGATTGATGGGTTCAAGGTTACCTACCCATAAGGAAAGTAGGAGCAGGGTGCACAGTAGGACTACAACTTCATGTAACTTTGAGACACATTGAGGGTATGGTCGACATGCAAAGTCAAGAGTTCTAAGAAATGGTCGACACATGCTGATGTACATCCTTTGCACAAGAGCATGAGACTTATGGATGACTCTGGCATCATAGACTTAATGATGAAACTTTGTGATGTAGGAGGAACCAATCAAACTTTCCACAAGGACTAGAAGAGTAACCAGTCGGGGGAGTAAATGTTGATTAAGGTTGGTTGTCATTGATATCAACCATTGAAAAGAGCCCTGTAGCACAAAGGTTGGATAATGGACCCAAGATTGTTTGATGTAAAGATGTCTTGTTATTGTTTTTTCATGGCTGATAATAATTAGAAATGGGTGAAATCCAAAGTGGTCCCCTTATGGTGAAAGCCCTCACAGGAAGACACTTTGCGGATTGAGTTATCCTAGAAGTATGGTTAGAGAACCCATGCTTATTTGTGAAATAATGAGATTAAGGTCAGTAAATTTGTCATTGAAAATATCCTAGATGGGTGGTTCTTTTCATTCCATTTCTGGTGGTAAGTGGAATGTCACATAACTCCTCACAATTTGAGAGTTATGGCCTTACAAAGTTGGAGGACCCTCTTATGTCATCTAGAAGCCCCAAAAGATCAAAGTAGTCAAAGTGGTTTAAGAGATTTTAGAAGGTAAATAATAAAGTGAAATTATGAGTGTACTATAATTCAAAGTGAATACAAAATAAATTATTTAAATAATAAATTTAATGGAGAAATTAGAAGTGGGTTAACCCTAAAATAAGGAAAGTGGGCAAAGTGACCTAGAATATGTTTTTAAGGAAGTTACTTGGAGAGTATAAATAAGAGACAGGGCTCTCTCATTTTAGATACACTTGAGAATATTGATCACCTATAGGTGTCTCAGGTAACCAAATGATATCTAAGCCGAATTTCTGAGGGAAGGTGAAGAAAAGAAGGTCAGAATTCAAGGAAGGATAAATTCTTTTGATGATGCTTTCTAAGGTATGTTATTTACAGGTCATCTCACCATTTTCGCAATAACTTTTTTTCTAGTATGATTCAAACCGTGAAATTTCTACTCCATTGAGGAAACATATCCAAGTATCTATGATAAAAAATTCAACTTGTGGGTCATTGTATTTTTTTATTTACACTCCGTGAAAAATAGGGTTTGTGGCTAGTCCATAAACTAGTCAAAAACAGGTATTTCGGGTAAAAACGTTATAAATTATTCATAATAGATACAAATTTTGTAATACCAAATGTGTTGGTTAGAGTACAGTCTTTAGTATTCTTTGTAACATTTTTATATCGAATCAACAAATATTCTATGCGGGGCACGCTCTACAAGTTCGCTCTCTAGAATAAGCCAAAATTCAGCAAGGTATACCATTTTTTCTATAACTACTTTTCTGAGAGGTTCCAAGTAGTGACACCTGGAATGATTTCATAAAACACACTGAAGAACATTGTTTATCAAGTTCATATATTTATTCATTACAGGTACAAAGTTATGATTATTTCAAGTTAGGGTTGTTGACTAATCCAAAACTAGTCATGTGAGACTAAAGAAAAGTTTGATGTAAATGCTAGTCTCTTGTTGTTTAAAGTTAAGGAAGGTTTG
>JASDQU010405052.1:0-10727 GCA_032191745.1 Picea mariana | reverse complement strand
AGTCCGTAATAAAAAGAAAATTGTACATACATCTTGTGTTCTTTGTGTTCATTGTGGTGATGACTTGTTGATGATATATTGCTGATATATGTTTCTGATATGTGCTCACATCTAACTGGTTATAAATGACAACAATGGGTAATGAATAAATGTTGAATGGTAATTGATGAGTTTTTGTGCAAGAGGGAAGTTTTCGGAAAAAGAGCCCCACACTCATTCACCCCCCCTCTAAGTGGGGTAGGTGTTTCCAACATGTAATTCCTTTCCTTTCCTTACCATGCCTTGCATTTCCTTGTCTTTCCTCGCCATATCAAGACCTATACATATATCTAGACACAACTACATTTGTACCCAAAATCCGATGGTTAATTTGTATGAAATTCGACAGTTACGCGTCTAAAATTTGACGAAATTATTTCTGTTTGAGCGTCAGTGGGATGTGGTCAGTTATTCAAAACAAAATAGAAATAGTCAGTTATCTGACTTCCATAGCCTTTGGATCAAATGTTGGGTCATCGATCATTTTTCCCCTATAGCTGTCAGATCCAAATTTTGAAGCTGTCAGATTAGTGGTTTGGATGTTGATCATCCTTTCCCATATGGGTCATATATCCAACTCCATAAGAGCGTCGGACCTATGGCATGGCTGTCGAACTCAAAATTCATGGAGTCAAAGCATCTTGTTCCTTGGGCTGTTGGATATCCGACTCCATAGGGTGTTGGACCTATGGCATTTTCGTCGGATGCAAACTTCATGGGGTAAGATATCCGACGACACTGTATTGTTTTTAAAAAAAATTAAAAACAAATTTGTACTCCCTGTATATTTCTATCAGGTCTCCTATCATCATTTGCACCATTCACTATGTAATTACCCCAATATGTAACTACATGAGTAAGACTTGGACGATGTCAAGATGAGGACAAGATATGAAAATGAAGGACACACAAATGATAAAAAAAGATGAAAGGAAAATAGCTCCTATCAATCATGAGCTAGTGGAGTCATAAGGCATTGGATAAATGAGAGAGTGTGTCACAAACAACTAATTTGAAGCAGGTCATATCATAGAAGAGGATTTTTTACCATCTTCTACAAATTAGTAAATAAAGTAACTATTTGATACATTCATATTTAAGCTATGCACTTAAGGTAGAAAGGTCATAATTTAATACATTTGAACCTTAAGTATTTGCTGGAAATATGTTGTAGAAAACTAGTCTTGGGGGCTAAGATTGCCACTCATAAATAAAATTATAAAGGTTTTGTTTTATGGTTGTAATGTGCTTCCAAATATGCAACTTAGTTGATAAAAAAATGAGGACACGAGCATAAATAAATAAAAAAATATAGCAAAAGGGAGAGCCTCCTCAAATTGCTTTACTCCTAGATGAATAGATTCATTACTAAGATTTTATAAAAGAATGACAACAACATGAACAACAAATTGTAAGGCATAAATAAAACGTCCATCAAAGTGGATCAATACCTCAATCTTCCATTAATATTCAAGAATGTTTTTTCAAATGAGTTCCATCAAGCTTCAATTCCTAATCTTGATACTTCATCACTTCTCTAACTCCTAAATATCCAAGTGCCAAATCCCTCATGAAAAGGAGAGAAGCTCCTCTTTATATAGAGGGAAATTCATCTTTGTTACAATAAAATACAATATTTTCTAACTAACTCCATGACAATTCAAATAATAATAAAATAATGTAGTAGTTAAGAAACATCCTCTAAAAATAGCACATGAAGGTGAGGTGCCTCCGATAAATGAGTGGTTGACCATGTCAAGTGCTCCATCAAATATTAAAATAATGCCTCAATAGGGCTCCCCCGAAGATGCTTGCATACAAATACAATAAAATATTCTTGACATGGAGAGTGATCCATATCCCAAAATAGAAAGTGGTGCACAAGATGCATGATCAATTGTGCAAGATACCGACTAGATGGATGCTCTAGAAGAAAGGCTTGGTGAAGTCTCCAACAAGGAGAAGTGAAACTCCCCCAACCAAAGACCTACATAAAATGATATGCTTCAATGAAGATAAAGGGCTCCATAAAGGTGACTCCCCCCAAGTCGGTTCAACAGCTCCAAGGAGACAACATCAAATTTCCATCAATGTGATGAAGATCGCAAAGTGGAACCTTTTACAATATGAGGTGTAACATATTATGATATTGTCAAATTTTAAATTTACAAATTTTGAATTTTGAATTTTGAACATGTAAGAAAAATCTGAAAAGCAAGTCAGAAGTTACGAATATCTTGAAGCCTTTGGAATGTCACATTCTATATATAAACACCCCCGTTGATTTGAATTTATTCACACTCCAAATTATCTACAACATTTATGACAAAATCGACAATAAAGTTCCCATGACACAAACTATTCATCACCATGCACCTGAGAGCTTCTATCTTCTAGTACAATTGAAACTTTCTACCATCATATCTATGTGGTGAAGTAATTCTCATGTGTACCCATTTTGTGAACCCATTTTGTGAGATCGCTTTGGTAAAATTATTGAACCCTAGTCCCATCATACTAAATAGGATTGAGGAGGCATTATAATATGTGGATGAGGACCACTATAGTCATATAAAGGTAAAATGGCATGAGTAATGCAATACAGAGGAAATATTGAATAAAAGTACCATGCAAGTGAGCAAGATTAGATTGATGGAATGTGAAATACATGTACTATGCATGTCATTACTCCCAACCTATGCAATTCAATGACCGAATCACTACATGATTACTTGCATAGTTGTAAACCCATTGGAAATTTGAAATATATATAAATGTATTAGTTATATATATGGTTATAATAATATTTTACAATTATTATTTATATATATGTTTTATAATAACCATTATTGGATAAAACCAATTTTATGCTAAAATGTCGAAGTGTACATTTAGTAGAGAAGAAGTTGAATATGCAGGCCACATAATTTCAAAGGAGAGAATCAAAGATGATACAAATAGAGTCAATGCAATCACATGGTAGCTAAAATTAAAAATTATCTCTAAAGAGTATTTTTGGGCTTAATGGAATATTATTAAAGGTTTGTAAAAAAGTATTCCCACCTAGTAGCATTGATTTGGAACATGTTAAAGAAAAACTCATTTTAAATGGACAAGGACAAAAAGGGTCAAGGAGGTGAGGTGGATAAAATAGGTGTTGTGTGTGATTTGGTGCAAGGGTGTATTAAATATACTTAGTCAATAAGTTGGAATTGTTGGTACATACAGAAAATAAAAAGTACAAAATATGTGAGTGAGAAAAGCTAAATCAATTACATCCTTTAACATGCAATCAATGAAAATTTAAAGAGAAGGGAAAATAAAACCTTTGAATAATCTTCTCAGTCAACTACCAATTGATGTGGAGCTAGTGACGGTGGATTCAAGTAAAGAAAACCTCTTTTGTGAACCTTCACACAAATATAACCAAACAACCAACACTAGTAATCATTTCCAAGCTGGAAGTTTACATGGAAGCAACGTGGCAATTGTGATATTGCAAAATTTATCGTGTTGATGTCATATAGGAACCTTGTGAAAGTATTGAAGGATTATGCACACAATCTGCATGGCCCATGAATTGATGTGCCACATAGTCATATCTTTGTTCATTTGAACGATTTGACTTAGATAACTTAGGAATTTCTCATTATTTTATGATTCATGTGCTTCATTGTGTTTGTTTAAGTTGATTAGTGATGTCTTTGGTCTAAACACCTTCATTTGTGAAAGTGGATGAAAATATTGGAACATAAATGATTCTAAATCATGGATAGGGAATATGACAACAAATGGGGGCATCTACCAAGGGTGAATATCCTTGGATGTGGTGAATGATGGAAACTTAATTGTAGATGGAGTTTTAACATGGAAATGTGGTGAACCAATGGTTCATCATCTTGAGTCCAAAGGAGGGAAATAAACCAAAGTGTAATTGCTTGAGAGTCCATTGGGAAAATGTTAACAACTATTAAGAGCAAGGTATGATGCTCATTATGAAACCATAGACTACAAGGACTCCCACTTTTATGAGGAACAATGACATGGGTGCCAACATGCAAAGCAGGCTAAACTAGGGAAACCTATGTAAGGAGGTGCATTACCATTCAATTAGGGAGAAAAAGGGAGCTTATAGGGCTAAATCCAATCACCAAAACATGGTTGAACTTGCAAAATATTCAAAGGAGGAAAATAGGTAAGTTGGATCATCTAATTTTGATTTCACCTGTGCCAGGTTATTGCATTTCTCTTTATCTACAATTTCGTCTATTCAATTTTCAATTTTGATGGATTTTGGGCCTATTAAACTACATGTTGGGAGTCCTAATGAACCACATAGGTATTAAAGAAATAATTGTGCATACGTGCATGAAAAAAGCTTCAACAATTATGAAGTAGCACGAGATTTTAGGGTTAGGGGTGCACAATTGCACAATCATGCCAAAGATGTGTGGATCTCCCATGTATTGGTGGTAATTGCATAGGTCATATATTTTGAGGTTGTGCACCATCATAAAATTACATGGAATTTAAGTTGGATGGTCACACATTGTTGACAAGTTTTGTTATTTTGATGTTTATAGGTTTTATTGCTTATAAGTGGTGAGAGAAAGATCATGAGGTCTTATGGTAGTTAGTTGCTAGTGATGTAGACGAGGCACATAATTTGTTTTGTTGATGAAAACTACTAAATTTATTTTAGATCCCATAGATTCACACTAACCTTATATTCTAGAACACATCACAGGGATGTGGAATATTGACAACCATTTTGATGTTGAAGGGTAGTGTTTGGAGATAAAAATACAAGACATCTATTTTATGGTTGGATTGTTGGTACGAGGAGAGGTAGTATACTTGAAGATGACTCTTTAAGGGCAAGGGGCCTTAAATATTGCGATGGACCCAACATAAAGGTTAGGGACATAGAAGGTGGAGGGATAATGCTTGACTAAGAGGATTGAGTTGGTGGGTGGATGATGCATTATGCTTTGTATTTTGAGGATGGCTAGGGGGGTCGCTTGTAACTCAGTAAGTAGTAGGAGAATTTCTAACACTAATGGAGAGATTCATGGATGGGCATCGTTTGTACTATTCCTTGACAATTTTACAACACTATGTGCACTCTCACCCAAGACAATGCTAGTGACAAGGACATAGTCGTTTCTCTTTCAGGAGTCTAATTAGCTCCGTTTTGAGCTGGTTTTGTTGATTCACTTGCATGTGGAGATGAGGGTAGGTGGACCTAAGAGCCATGGATGGTACAATGGGGAGATTTTAGGTCTTGTCTTGGTGGAGGTGAGGTAGGTTGGTGTTAAATTTGGCAGCATCGACAGTCATTCTCCAATGAGAGGCTATATGGGCCACCCTGAGTCTAGCTAGGGAAATTTGGAGAATCAACCAATCTTGTGAGGTATTGATAAAATCCAGGGGGAACATAAAGCCTATGTGAGTCCAACCAAAATCCAGGATGAACAATATGATATATGATCTTGTGAGTCAATATGTAAGTCTAATGCATAATCCAGGGGGAAGGTACAACCTTTGTGAGCATACACTGTCTAGTGCAAAAGTCAGGGGGAACGTACAACCTATGTGAGCATAGAAAAACTAGTGCAAAAGACAGGGGGAATGTACAACCTCTGTGATCATATTCAAGCCTTGTGAGCTGTGAGAAAAAGTCAAGGAATCTAGCAAAAGTTAGGTTGAACATAAAATTCCTATGAGCTAGAAACAAACAAGCTTCCTAATATTGAAAATGATGTAAATGTATTATTCTAGTGCGTTGGCACGTGTAAAACCATCCACCATGAAGAAATTCGAATTTCCATGTATAAGAGTTAAGTTGAATGAGTTGTTAAACTCAAGTTGTAAACGTTGAGTTGCATAAAGTTGCATAGTTGCATAAAGTTTCATCAGTTGCATAGTTTCACACAGCTGCATAAAGTTGCATAAAGTTGTGTTAGTTGCATAGTTGCATAAAGTTGCATAAGTTGCATAGTTGCATAAAGTTTCATAGTTGCATGTTGCATGCATGCATGTCATGTACATGCTGATTTAAGTTCTAAATTCGAAGTCTCTTGTCCAAGATCTATTTCAAGTTGAAGTCGAGTTATGATGAGCATGCAAAAATGATACTATTTCGATCCCTTTCCCCCATCCTCTCCATGCCTTTATATGCTGAGGTCGATCCTCATTCTTCACAAAATGTTATGCAGTGTGAGGGTAGAGGAGTAGAAGGCAGTGAGTGCTTATCGACAATGTTGATATATATTAGTGTTAAGGAAGCATATATATCAGTATAAACAGGCAGTGAGTGCTTGTGTATAATGATGGATCTACATACTTGTGGATCTACATAGTTCAGTATTGTTGAAATATATTAAGCTGGAATCAAAGTGTTGAATAATTTAAAGAAATAATCCACATATTAGATCAAGCTCGATAATTTAACAGTTGAGACTTTGTGGGAAAAACATTTGAGATGTAGTAGAAACTAAATATTATTATCCAAGAGTGCCCTTACAAGGGTATGTAATTTACCAAATATATCGACTTAACACTCTTACCCGGGGATACTTGAAGTGATTTTGGTGAGTTCATTATTTTTATTTTTTGATATTTCAAATGTTTTGTGATTTTTGCATGACATCGATGCCAATACTTTGACATTGCCACCTACTAGATTTTGAAGAATCTATTGTAAGAATCCTTTACAAGGCATCCCATCATGAGGGGACACACAAAGATTGTTTTTTTTGGCTCTATAATAGGCTTTCATAGTGAGGGAATGTTTTTTTTGGCTCTATAATATGTTTTCATAGTGAGGGAATCTAAAAGAGCTAGGTCCTTCGTTTCAAATGAAGGAAACAAATATTATTAAGCCTAGAATCAGTGTTGGATTGTGGGCATATCCATCGATATCCATCACTTGGTTTATAATGTTTAAAGGCTTTGGAGAAATTCCAATGCCAATCCATGACTAGGCCAAAGGGGCTCGCAAGCTAATCTCAATGGGAAGATTTTTTGGAATAATTCTTGTAAACTTATCTAGGATCCACTGCGATGTAGCAGTGAGCTTAAATTCATCTTTCAAAACATACCAATGCTTCTAGTCTTTATCTTGGTTGTTAAATAAATCAGTTATTTTTTGGACATCTTTTTTGAACAAGCGTTTGCCAAGAAGAAGTTCCACCATTTGTTGGATAGATTCTCAGACCATAGTAAATGTAGAAGGACACACTGACTAATGTCAAGATTGGAATTTTCTTGATAGCATATGCAAAGCTTAGAAGAGCACATTCCCTCCTTGATCAATACAATCTTGTTTCAAATTCAAACAATGAAGATCAATATATTCTTAGCTTTTCCTAAAATAGATCATTTTACCTTAGATATATTTTATAACTTTTTAGATTTTCTTGCATACATGTAGCTTTTTATCTAAGTTGCATGAAACTGACAAACAAGTATGAGTTTCAAAAATGCCTCTTTCATTTCTTTTCTTTCCTTTCTCTCTCTCTCTCTTTTGGTTCTGTGAAAATGATAATGTTTGTGTGTAGTTAGAAATATCAAACTTTGATAAATCATGTATTCTAATGTTCATAGACAAGGACATAATCCTTCATTGCATATCACAAAAGACAATACTCATCAGTCATTGATCAACTATAATTTACCTTGTGTTAATTTATTAGAATTTATGCGATAAAGAAGAAAATGATTACATTGAGTACAATACCAAAATTTTCCTTTATAAAGTATGCAATACAATGAAGCTGCAGGTGTAGAGGCCACTAAGTGTCAAGATCATCATAATCTCCAAGGAATACATTTCCATTAAGTCTTTGGGATTTACCAATGACTATTGTGGTTGTTGGTTATTATTGTCCTCCATATGGAAATCCAAGGAAGAAGGGGGAATTCATTGGGCATTGGCAAGGTACTACTGTCCTTGTTATGAACGCTTAATACATGGGAGGATGAGGGAAACTTATTTCTCTAAAAAAATGATCATCAATTTTTACGTCATCATATACAAGTGCTCTTAGGTGCATGAGAGGCATTGAAAGATCCTTGTGGGGTCGAACCCGGAGACGCCTCTACTTCAAATGAAGAAGAACATTCACCCAAATCAAAATTGAGCAAAGTAGTGTCCAAGTCAGGATTCTTATGATCCACAACCCAATCTTTTGAAGGCCCTAAATGATACTCTTCTTACCTTATGGAGATAAAGTGGAGATTCAAATGTATGTGCGTGAGATATTTAGTTTTCTTTGAACCCAACCTATCAAGTTTTATTGATAAGATAATGTCATAGCCCCTTGTGACATGAGACATTTAGTTTTCTTTGTATCCAGCTTATCGAGTTTTATTGAACAGATAATGCCATAGCCCCTTGTGAAGAAGCACAAAATATTAGGGCCAACAACTATTTTGGCTCTGCTCTATGAATGGTTCACCACTCCAAGGTGCCAAATTATTTTTATCATTAAAGGATGTAAAGTAAAAAATGTTCCCTATGTTAGTGTTTAAGACATTATTATAGATGTTTACATTTCATTAGATAACAATAGCATAATCCAAGATCACTGAGAAATACACAATCACAAGAGACACAACATTTATTTTGGGAAACCCTCTAGGGGAAGAAAACCTAGAAAAACTTCCTTCATATAGATAGCCAATACAATGCCAAGAGATCTCTTAAACCAATACAGAAATTCCTCTCCCAGATATGCGCCACTCTCTCTCTCCTTCTTCTCCAGCAAAAGATCTAAACTTGTCTCTCAAATGAGCAAGTAAGTTGTCTATTTAAGTGAGGCGTGAGCCTCTTCATTTATACAAGTATGGCACGTGTGAAGTGTCTCTTCACTGGTGGGGCTGACTTCTCAAACTGGGTGGGTAAACCCACCTTTATTATATTTTTGGGCCTCTTTAATATCTGTTAGGGTTGACTTCGTATTCTGCCTATTAGAATTGTCTTTTGACCAATCCACAAAAGGGGATTTGGTCCTATTACAATAACCGACATGATCAATCCACAATGGGGATTGATCCTATGAATAATATATCAATAATAATAAGAATACTCTTTGTAGTTAAATTATTTCAACACTCCCCCTTAACAAGAAGGGTATTCTTTAGTAGCATCATGTGAGAGAAACAGGACATCATCATCAACAACATCAAGTGGGTGAGAGGACATCATCATCAATATCATCCTGGAACACTGATTGTCGTATCTATAAATCATCGAAAGTTTCTTCATCAGCAGCATCGTCATTCTCAAAGGAATTCCATCATCATATGCATCAATATGTATTAGTATAAATACTGATACATCATCATCACCATCACAACACAAGGATGGCTCATCATAATACAAGACTGGCTTTACGTCACAACTGTCAAGCTGGAAGCTCAGTACTTGTCTCATCTCAATGTCTTGCTTTACGTCACAACACTCATGCTAGAAGAAATATGCTCGTCTTACTTTACGTCACAACCATCTGGTCAGAAGCAGGATACTATATTGGCTTTACGTCATAGCTATCCAGCAGGAAGCTCAGTGCTAGTCTCATCATATCATCTTGCTTTACGTATGACAACTAGGTCATAAGCAAGGAACATCTCATCTTTCTTTACATCTGACAACTAGGTCAGAAGCAAGAAACATCTCATCTTTCTTTATGTTTGACAACTAGATCAAAAGAAAGGAACACATCTCATCTTGCTTTACATTTGACAACTGGGTCAGAAGCAAGGAACAGATCTCATCTTGCTTTACGTTTGACAACTGGGTCAGAAGAAAGGAACACATCTCATCTTACTTTACGTCTGACAACTAGGTCAGAATTAAAGAACACATCTCATCTTGCTTTATGTCTGACAACTAGGTTAGAAGCAAGGCACACATCTCATTTTGCTTTACGTCTGACAACTGGGTCAGAAGAAAGGAACACATGTCATCTTGCTTTACATCTGACAACTGGGTTAGAAGCAAGGAACACATCTCATCTTGCTTTACGTCTAACAATTGGGTCAGAAGAAAGGAACACATCTCATCTTGCTTTACGTCTGACAATTGGGTTAGAAGAAAGGAACATGTCCTGCTTTACGTCACAACCACAAGTTCGGAAGCAGGGAATATCTCATCACAACAACTACTCCCCCTTTTGAGGAAGGCCCTTTCGGAATATGCCAATCTTATCTCAAAAGTACTTAAACTTCACACGAGATAGGGGCTTGGTCAACATGTCAACAACATGTTCATCCGTGCTAATGTACTGAAGATTTAAGGCTCCTCTCTGTACCATGTCACAGATGTAATGATAACAGATCTCTATGTGCTTCGATCTGTCGTGGGATATAGGATTCTCTGTCATTTTTATGCATCTCTGGTTGTCACATAGAATCAAGGTTTCTCTCATATCTAAGTTAAATAGGTCGTTCAACAACTTTCGAAGCCATATAGCTTTGCAGCTGGCAGAACATGCAATAATGTATTCTTCTTCCGCTGTGCTGAGAGAAATAATGGATTGCTTCCTACTCTTCCACGAGATCATAGATGATCCCAAACTGAAACAACATCCTGAAGTGATTTTTCTATCAGAAACACTTCCTGCCCAGTCTGCATCAGTATATCCACTCAATGTGAAATCATGATCTCCATCATAGATGAGACC
>JASDQU010405047.1:0-10681 GCA_032191745.1 Picea mariana | reverse complement strand
TGAGTTGGCTAATAACCCTAGAAGCCGTGTCGGCTCAAGAAGAAAATTTATATTAAGCTATTAGCCTCCAAGAGAAGAAGTCGGCCAGAATTAATAATAATATACTGAACAAACACATACCCAAAAGGAGAAGTCGGCCCCAGCAAACTGGCAGGATTACTATAAATACAGGGCACCAGTTCTCATTTGACAGCATCTCAGGACTGCAGTTTTCCTAGTTGGTGCGCACTATAGTTGCAGTTGGTGCGCAGGTTTGGAGGAGGGTTGCAGCTGCAGCTGCAACAGCAGCTAGTTTCAGTATTGGCTTGGATATCTCTTGGCTAGGGTTTGGAACATCTGATCAGTCGGGGCAAGTTGTCCACAATTTGTCCACAATTGTCGGGGCGGGGCAAGTTGTCCACAATTTAAGGAATATGGTTCAGTCGCATCAATTCGAGCTAGAATAAGTAGAAAAATAGAAAAGCAGAAGTTGACTGGGGGATCAATTTCTCAACAATTCAAATAACACTGTTCACTCACATCAATTCGAGCCGGAATAAGTAGAGAAATAGAAAAGCAGATATTGACTGGGGAGTATTTTCCATAATTCAAGTCAGAATAAGTACAGAAATAGAAAAAGTTGAGTTGGGAGCAATTTCTCCACAAGTCAAGTAATACTGTTCACTCGGAGTATTTTCCATAATTCAAGTCGGAATAAGTACAAAAATAGAAAAAGTTGAGTTGGGAGCAATTTCTCCACAAGTCAAGTAATATTGTTCACTCGCATCAATTCGAGCCGAAATAAATATAGAAATAGAAAAGCAGAAGTTGACTGGGGCCAATTTCTCTATAATATGGTTCACTCACATCAATTCAAGCCGGATTAAGTAGAGAAATAGAAAAGCAAAAGTTGACTGGGGGAATTTCTCCATAACTCAAGTAATAGGGTTTACTCGCATCAATTCAAGTAGGAATAAGTAGAGAAATAGAAAAACAGAGGTTGAACTTGGGGAGCAATATGGTTCATCTGCAATTGAAGTGACACCACCAGCAACCAGTGTTCAATAAATTTGTTGAATTTACTTTCTTTACCTTCACTTACATGCTCCCCAAAGACCACGGTTCAGGTGGGCCATTTGGCTCAATACCTCTAAATATCTTTTTCATGTTATTACCTCACAACTTTATTGAATGTCATTGAATTGATAGATATAGACATATGTACAACAATATAGCTAGAAACTTTGAAAGACGCTTGCGTTTCAAAAACGGAGAAAAGGATATAAAACAGCGAAATGGATCATAAATCTAAATTTACTTCAAGGTTTTGAGATTGTATCAATTTGTTGTGTTCAATTTAAATTTACGTCAAGGTCTTGAGATTGTATTAATGGAGATTTTTTTCTGGATTTTTTTTTTTTAACTTTGTTTTGTTTTTATTTAGATGTAAGTGACTTAATGTTATGAAGAAATTATTAACATCATTTAATTTGATTATCTTGAAATTAAAAACTAAACTTAAACTTTTATGGAATCTATATTTACTACACAATTTCATAGAGACAAACCATTATTAATATAAAATAATTTAATATAAAATCATAATAATGATGCTAATTATTATTAACATCCAATGAGACCAATTTTGGTCTATCGAATCTTAAGAAAAAAAGAAAACTGTAAGAAATTATTTAAAATTTTGGTTTGCTAATTATTATTGAAAATTATTTTGGTTTGCTTTAAAATTTTAATTTTGTGTTTGAAAATCTTGAAAAGAAGCCTTCCTAAAATTTCTTAATCTTTGGACCCATAACATTTTATGAATGTTTCAATGCCCTCTTTCACTATGGAGCTCATGAGAGTTTGTTCTTGTTTTAACAATATGGATTTTGTTCTTTACACTAGTTAAAACATATAGATACTTTTGATCTTTTAGATTAGGGTTAATCACCTCCTTATAGTACCTTAATTTTCTCTTATCTTCTAATTCTTTATCCCACGACATTTTCTCTGTAAATTAGATGTAATAATATTTTTAATATTATTGGTGTTTTTTATTAGATTTTGTTGCAATCTTAGGAAGTCTCTTGTCTTCCATGTTTATCTTGTTCTTGTACATTAGGCACCTAGTCATAGTCATGCGCTCAATGGGGGGAAGAATCAATTCTTTGAGGAGAATAGGATAGGGTGTATTACCTTTAATTTTAAGATTATATGTTATAAAACACTTATGGATTTGCTTGATCTTTCTTCATGATTTTCTAGAGATGCTACAACCCTAAACTTCACAACCATATAAGATAACATGAGTGACAAGAGTCTCAAAGATGAGTCTTTTTATCCCATAACCAAAGGTTCATTGATTTACAATTTTTTTCAAGGCCAAAATAAGATTTTCACTCAACATTTATCCTTTTCTCAATGCAATAGTTTGAGTTAAGCTTGTGTTGTAAATCTACTAAGAGATATTTGTATGNGATGTCCCATAAGCGACACACAAGGTAAGGGGTTTCAAACTGGGTGACTTCACATAAAGAAGTGCCTTAACAATACACTCTATCACCAAGTTAAAGAAGTGTCTTAACAATACACTCTATCACCAAGTTCCCTACACCTCGGGGGCTCCTCCAAGTTGTTATTGTCATACATGAAATTATCACAAATAAACTTTTTAAATTTGATTATAATAATCTTTGTTTTATCAATGTTAATAGTCATACATATACTAAAGAAAAAAATCCTTAATATTTTATCAATATTTATTTATAAAAAAAATACAATTAAAAAAAAACCAACCATTTTACTTAATTTAAAAACTTAATCTATTATTTTTATAATTTTCTATTCTATTTCATTCATTTAAAAAAAAACCCTAAATAATATCTATACAAGTAAATTAAAAATGTAAACCTTCCCCATAATGGTGGTTGATATGATTCACATTGCTCGTTAGATTTTCCTGTAGTAATTTGCTATTTGCTATAGTAAAATAAATTTGGTTAAATAATTCTCATTTGTAAAAAATTGTAGTTATCATCTATATGGATTTTTTTATACTTACAGGAAGTTTATTTTCGATTTTGTTATACTTACCGGAAGTTTATTTTCGAAGTGTAAGATAGAGCTTATCCCAAATCGGTTTGCATAATGTTGGACATAATTTTATTTTTATTAAAATTTTAATTAAACTATTTTGTAAGAGGTTTTAAAGGGTTTTTTGATAAATTGAAACTTAAAAAAGTTAAAATATATTACATTAATAATAAATATATTTTTAAAATTAAATTTCAAAGAAATAAAATTTTGTTTATTTTGAATAATTATGTAATTAAAATGATTATATTCTCTAATTACCATTTCTATGACATAATTTCTTTTTTATAAAAATCAATTGACATTATTTATTTATTTATTTATTTATTTTTAAGAAAGTTATTGAAACATCACCCCTTGTTTCATCTTAGTGAAAATGTCCATTTCTCTTTCACTGATAATAATCTTTTTATTGTTGGTTGATAAATACCATGAGGTGGAGATGAATTGGTATGCACTAATCAAGTTACAAAAAAATTGTGATTAATTTTTTTCACTAATTAATTAATATGGACATTTATTATTATTCTTTTTCATTTTTCCCAAATTAATTATGTTTTTTCTAAAGACCAGTGCCAAATACAAAGTAGGATTAATACTGTAACATTAAAGCTATTGAATTTCCAAACAACAACTTGTTTTCACTAAATTTATTTGATTCTAATAATTTAGATAGATAATTAAATTGACAAAGTTTCAATAAAATTATGAGAAAACCCCTAGATGTCTCAGTAAATCAAATCACCTATTTCTTTTCTAAATATATTATTATTTCTATTTTAATATTCCAAGTTCCAACTCTATCAATGTTGTATATAGGGAACTCATATCACACCATTTGCAAGCTAGGACTTCAAAATTCGACAAATTGAAAATAATTGAAATCATATAGTTCAGTGTTGGAATTGTGATTTTGAACCTTTGAGTGGATTGCAAGCTCTTATTATAACACTAGTCTGAACATGATGTTTTCTTAATCTTTTCTGTACATATTTTTTCAACAAATTTTGTTCAATATTTGTCTAAAAATTTAAAAGAATTATTGAAATTGTAAATATTGCTTGTTAAGATTGCATATTCATATAATAGAGATTTTTTCAAGACACTTAATTTATCTAAACTTTCAATAATACAATTTAAGCAATACAAAATTACAATTTCATAATAACAAATACCAAAAAAAAATAAAAATTAAACTTATCACTTATTATAATCCAAATTTAAAAAATAATGAAATTGCAATTTACATATATGAATGTTCGAAGAAAGATTCTCCTTGTTTTCAAATTTAAAAAAGCAAGAAGATTAAAAAAATGAAATTTAAAATCGCATACTTCATACTAGTATGATACTCCCACCTCGTCGTTGTTAACGTCATTAAAGGCCAATCATATTCCAAAATCTAGTGCTTCATTGACCATCAAATCCCTTGATACAACAGACTCATACAAAAACCATGTAGACGATAACATAGAAACGACATTTTATTCAAATTAAATTTAATTTTATAAAATTTAGAATTCAAATTTGAATATGTAAAAGCACATTTTTTTTTTTTTGTAAGTAAGAGAATTTATATATAAAAAGCCTTCAAAATCCAGACCAGAGTTGCAGAAGCTTGAAAACAACCGTGATGTAGTTACTGAACTGCCCCAAGAATGGGGAAACCAGTTCAGCCAGCCGGCTAAGTCTAGCATTTTAGAGACTAACAGTCTTAGATAAACAGAGCTAATCTGACTAGGCTATAGCTAAGAAAATAAACTAGTGAAAAGAACAGATCCCCAGAGGGGTCAGACACTTGGCAAATAACCTGGCCAGGTGGCTTGGTATGTCATGTCCCAAGGTTCCTCTTCGATGGGCGCCCCTTTCCCTTCCATTTGCAAGTTAGCATCCAAGTTGCCCCCTTCCAGGTTGGCAGCTGGCAGAGTGACTCCAGATGGATTGTGCGCGTGGACGCCCATAGCTGTCGCAGCCTCCGTGTCTCTGTGCGTGGCTTGCACCAAGTCGCCACCTTCTGGTTGTTGCACCTATTCATTCCTGTCGACGGGCTCTGCATGGGGCAGCTCTGATGCTACCACTGTTTATGGAATGGAGTGGAAAGCCCCCTGGAAGGTGGAAAGGATCTAAAGGAGAGCCGAGGTTTTCCCATCCAAAAGCTGCAGTCGGAAATGAAGGTCCTCCAATCCTTGTCGGAGCTCAAAAACCAGCCCATAGAGGATGGCTAGGCTGTCCTGTGGCTGCGAGTTGAGGATGGAGTTGGTGGAAGAGTGCGGCCTGTGCTGGGCATTTTGAAGAAAGGGTGGCACCTCCAAGGGTGAGCGGGAGGGGCAGGCTACTGATGCAACAGAAGGCCCACTGGCGAGGGAATTTACAGGAGCTACAGAAAATCGTGAGAGAGATCCCAACAAGTTTTGGGTGATGACCAAACCTTCAAACCGGGAGGCAGGCGGGGTGGAGGAGGCGAGAGGTTCCAGCTCGGGCTGCGAGGGCTGTGAGGAGTGCGTAGAGGGCGAGCCAAGGGGAGAAACAGATACTCGAGGCCGAGGAGGATGCCATGGAGATCCTCTCCTTGGCCTCCCTCTTTTCCGTGGCATTCTGAGCTCACAGGGAAGGCAAAACTAAGAGGAGAGTCCTGGATGGACGTGGAGAGCCTGGAGAAGTCCGAAGGCAATGAGCACCATGAAGAATGGAAACCATAGTGAGCCAGGTCTGGGCGGCTGAGCGATAAGAGGGTCGAGATGCATGTGGGGGTTAATGTCACCTGTAAACAGAGAAGCCATGGAGGAGACAACAATGGGAGTCGAGCGCACCAGCGTTAATGGTGCAGCAGACATCGTAGAGGTGATTAAATGCATGGATTAGGCAGTGGGTCTTGGCACGAGCTCGACACATGGTCCTCTGCCGCGCTAGCCTATACTCTCCTCCTCATCCCGCCATGTGGCCCACACTAACACCCCATCCGGGGATGTAAAATCACAATTTTAATTATTGTTAAAATATTTAAATTTGTATTATAACAATAATTTTATATAAATATCATATTTATTATATAACTGAGAATTCACCACTTATGAAATTTGAATATGTAAAATCATGTTTAAATTTGGTATCTTTCTTTTTTATATCTTTATAAAATATTTTTTTATATTATGTGTAAATATCAAATCTCCCTTTTATATACATATAAATATTTTTATTTTTATTTTTGTTTTTATTTTTATTTGTTTAACATATAGTTTTGTTAATACTATTCATTACAAATAAATTTTGTAAAAACACTTTTTTTTTCACTGTGAAAATTTCACATTATATTTATAAAAATATAATATGTTTTTAATGACAGTGGTTACATCATGAAAATACAAACTTTTTATGGGTTGTATCATATAGAAAAAACACTCTTACTAAACAGTAAAAGTTCCAAAACCTATCATTATAGCATCTTCGTCAAAGCTACCGAGAGACTAATATCAAAATAAAAAACAAAATCTCTCCCTATCAAGGAGGGAATTGTAGCAACTAGCAATTCCAAAAATAACCTACATATACAGGAGATGAAACACTGATGTTCAAAACATATTTAAAAAAAGAGTGAGGCCCTCATGGCCACCTTCCCAGTGATTGTAGACAATTCTCTGTGGACAATTATTAAGAGCTATTTTTTATAGTCTGTCAACTTCTAGGTTCTCTTCCCTGTATATATGTGTAGATGAGATAGATCTGAATAGGGTGAGAAGTTTAGGTATTTTATCCTTCCAGCCATCTAAAGCTACCACGTGTAGAGTTCCTTTCCAATTGAGCCAATCGATGACTATCCTTGAATTCCCAAGAACAAGTATGTCAGAAAATGAAAGCCTTGATGTAAGAGTCAAAGTTGTCCGGGCTCCCATGAGTTTTTCCCTGGAGTTTGTTCCACTGCCACAATTTAAAGTCCATCTCTACTCCTTGTGATCATCTATCTTTAAGACTCCACCTGCACCACTTATTTTTCTATTCTGCTAAGCAACCTCGTCGAACCAAGTAATAACTTTATCTTCAGGGAAAATTGTAGATTTGTGCCTAGGGGCATAAACTTTTATATTTTCCCAATGAGTGCCCAATGCCCCTAGAGCTACATGGACTATCCTCATAATAGAAGGTGTCCAAGACTCGAAGATAGATTTATTTCTATCAAGCCAAAGGTACCATCAAACATATGGAGGGAGAGTTTTGAAATTATAGTTTTGTTTTGCGCAGTTTTGGAAACATTCATTCACCGAATTACCATTCCAGCCAACAATGAGTTTTAGATAATTTTTCACTTTCTCCCAAACTGATAACGTAAAAGGACAATTTACAAAAAGGTGTTTACCTGATTCTCTCATATTTTTACACAGATAACATAATCCAGGCCTCTTCCAACCCCTTTTTTGCAAATTTTTCCATGTTAGAATTTTATTTTTAGCTAAGAGCCAAACAAAAAGCTTGACCTTCAGTGGGCAGTCCCATTTGCATAAATTTCTCCTCCAGCCCCCTATTTTGAATTTTCGTAATTTTTTTGATAAGGCTGGGTAAACATTCTTAACATAAATTTGTCCTGACGAATCACAACCTATCCATATTAATTCATCCAGTCTATCCACAAGTTTGATCACTGAACCAATCAAATTATGCCTGTATCTATCCCATTTCACTACAAGTTCACCAACCAAACCCAGATCAACACTGTCATACCAGTATGAGCCTATCGAACCCCTTGGCAAAGCACTACTCACTTGATACAAGAGATGAATGTTTATTTGATTAAGACTGTGCACCAACTCCTGTGATAAAATGGTGTCCTTCCCCATTCCTAAAATTGCATCCTTCCCAACTAAAATAGAGTGTCCCGAGCCCAGGTTCCAAGCCATCCACTGTAATATCACTAGTAACATATTCAATAGATTTTTCCATGTCTATGACCCATAGGATGTAATCGAAGCTGTCGATCTCAACCATGACAACATCGACCCATGTGGGAAGTACTTGTCTTTGATCACCCTTTGCCATATGCCTGTCTTCATCAAAGCTCGCCATAAAGTATTTGTCGCCAATTCCCTGTAGAAAACGAAGATGTTCTGCAGACCCCATCCTCCATAAAGTTTTGGTTTTGTAATTTATTCCCACTTGCTTAAATGATAACTCAGTTTGTTCTTATTTCCCGACCAGAGGAAGGAAATCATCATTTTTCGAATCCTGTGGAGAATCGAGATTAGTATATGAGCTAGAGTCATCCAATAGACTGGTTGGCTCTCTAATACTGCTTTTGTCAACACAAAGCATCCACCCAAGGAGAGCCATCTATTACATTAGTGATTAATCTGGGATTCAAACTTTTCAAAAAGCCATTGCCAGTCCTCCACCTTATAACTATCTGGTTTCATAAAATACCCCAGATATCTTAATCCTGCAGAAATTTATTTGAAGGAAAATTGGTATAAGTCTTTTGAAAGAGTGAGAGTTTCTAGAGGAACTCCAAAATGAAGAAAATCGTACTTTTGAACATTAATCACCAATCCCAAAGCTCGACAGAAAACTTGGAGAATGTTTTGAATTTTCTCTCATTCTGCGAATGATGCTTTCGACATTATAAGAATTTCATCCACAAAAAGTAAGTGTAGAACCTTTATCAATCTGGAAACTTTTATCCCCATGAGAGTTCCATCTATTTGTGCTTTCTTTAAAGAAAGGATGAGACCTTCCATTACCAAAATGAATAGAAGAGGTGACAGTGGACATCCCTGTCTAAGTCCTCTGTTGCTCTGAAAAAAGTTGGTTGCCTCTCCATTTATCAAAATGGCATATGTTGTAGAAGTTACACAGGCCATAGTCCAATTTGTTGTTGGCAACCTGAAGCCACATTGAAGAAGTATTGACCTCAAAAAATCCCAATTGGTATAGTCATAGGCCTTTTTTAAGTCAAGATTCAGGATAATAGCTTGTAGCTTTTTTGTTTAATGTTGAGAATACACTCTTGTGCAGTATCGATAACATCTAAATTTATCTTCCTTTGAGAAAACCCATTTGTTCTTATGATAGTGTTCGAGACAGAATTGGCCTAATTCTCTTCGCTATAACTTTAGCAAAGATCCTCTAACATAAGTTACAGAGTGAAAGTGGGCAGAAATCGGAGAAAGAAGAGGGACTATTAACTTTGGGAATCAATGCCAGGAAAGTTGAGTGGAGCGATCTGATAACCTCCCCTCTGATTCTTGTTTCCTCAACCATATCGGTCAAATCCTATCCAACCAACTCAAAGAATTTTAAGAAAAATTCTACAGTCCATCCATCCGGCCCGAGACTTTTTTCCTTGCAAAACCCCTTAGTACCTTAAGGACTTCATCCCTCATACATGACTTTTCTAGAAATTGAACCTTTGTCTCACTCACAAAATTTGGAAACAACCTAACTGAGTTGATTTGATCCCCAATGTTTTTCTGACCTGTATCACTAAAGAAGGATTTAAAGAACTTGTTTGCTTCTTCCTTTATGGCCAACTATCCTATATGGATCCCCCCTGCTTCATCCTTTATCTCCCAGATGTATTTTTTATTTCTCCTATAGCTTGCAAAGTGATGGAAATACTTAGTATTTTTATCTCCACATTTAATCCATATTGCCCTGCTCTTTTGACGCTAACTTTCTTCCTCAGCCATTAGTAATTTCTTTCATTCGGCCTCAAGAGTATACATTAACTGATTAGAGTCATCAGAGTGTATACCATGTGTCTTCTGTATGTAAATGTTAGTAAGAACCTCTTCAATCTTTCCCAATTATATATGTTCTTTTAGGCGTTTTTCCTTAGACCATAACTTAACCCGAGATTTTAAAATGGAGAGTTTCCCTACTAGTATTCTTTAGGCTCCATTTGATCTAAAAATGAAGAAGACTTGTATTCTTGAAATTATTTGCAAGTAAAATTTATGTGTTAAAATGCAAATGGATCAACTTTGCAACACAACTTTAATAGAATTTGCTCATTCAAGATGCATATAAACAACAGCAATAATAGTGAACAGAAAACACATAACACATCAAATGATAAAGGAGTTCACCCCTTCTTGGGCTACATCTCCAAAAACCCCTAGCTGGGCTTTTTCGGCTCCTCGTTTGGCCAAAAATTGAAGAAGATAGGCTTCCTGGAAGTCCCCCTTCAAACTTGTTGTCTCTGCATCTACAAAATGCACCCCTTTTGGCTCAACCTAGCCCACATGCATATTTAAGCGTAAAAACTTAGCACCGGACGCAACCGCGCAAACAGTCCAAACTATAGGACGGTTACGGGCGCACCTAGCCCCTAACCGTCAAGGGCAAGGTCATATGACCCATATGACCGTGCGCAAGTGAAAACATAGGCCCCCGTTTCCACAAGCCAATGGTTAAAGGACAAGTGGAAATTCGTTTGTATAACCATTGAAACCAAATCAAAACGCAACCGCGAGCGTGCCAAACGGTATAGCAATGGGTCATATGTTGACACAATATGTGACCAAGGGTTGGGGCTAAGCCCCAACCCGGTCGCGCTCCAACTATCCACATATACAAACATATATAAATATATTGCCATATATATAACAAGGACCAACCAGTG
>JASDQU010405045.1:0-10682 GCA_032191745.1 Picea mariana | reverse complement strand
GGTAACAATGCCTTCCATTTATATTTGCCTCCTTATATGCAAATGTATGCAGTTGTTAATGTTGAGAATTTGAAATTGTATGAGCCTCCTTTGATTGATGATCAAGGAGAGGATGTTCAGATTCTTTCTATAGATGATTTGTCCCCAGAATATCTTACAGAACTGCGTGAAGACACAATCCTTGACAGGAGAATGTGAACTTCAAAATGAGGAAATATGGAGTATCTTTGAGTTGGTCTTAAAGGTACAAATCCAAGAAAATCCAAGTGGATTGAGGTTGGAAAGGTGAGGGAGCTATAATCTCATCTTCATATAGACTGAAAATAGTCTTTTGGAGGTCCAAAAGCTTTCCAATGGGGAGGTGTGATCCAGGGGATCAAATTTTTCTCAAAAATTCAAAGTGCTCAGAATCACTTCAAATCGAATGGGAGCATAGGTCTCGTCGTCACGAACCCAATGCAACTTGTTTGGGTTCAAACAGATGTCGAGAGCGACATATATCACGTTTTGTTCAAAATGACAAACAGGCAAAAAAAAAGGATGCTGACTGTACAGTGGTCACATGGAGCCCCATTTGTGTTTGCACGTGGTCACATGGGCCACATGAGCTCAGTCTTGGTGTTTAGGGGCTAGGTGCGCCCATAACCATCCTACAGTTC
Source organism: Picea mariana (assembly GCA_032191745.1). Classification (NCBI taxonomy): domain Eukaryota; kingdom Viridiplantae; phylum Streptophyta; class Pinopsida; order Pinales; family Pinaceae; genus Picea; species Picea mariana. The sequence goes on along the minus strand of JASDQU010405045.1, from coordinate 10,023 downwards.
GCACCGTTTGTGTGGTTGCGTCCGTTGCTAAGTTTTATGCATAAAAGCACATGGGGGCTAGGTTGAGGCAACAAGGGTGCATTTTGTCGATCCAGAGACAACAAGTTTTAAGGAGAACTTCCAGGAAGCCTATCTTCTTCAATTTTTGGCCAAACGAGGTTCTGAAAAAGCCCATCTAGGGGTTTTTGGATGTTCTAAAGACATTGGAGCCATCTATTTGTCATTTTGAGAATTGTAAAGAACATATTTGAGAACTTTGAGAAAATAATACAAAATATCCATTGGAAGCTGGACTAGGAGATGTAGCCCAAGAGAGGGGTGAACTCCTTATCATTTGTTGTGTTATGTGTTTTTTGTTCACTATTTATTGCTGCTATTTATATGCATCTTGAATGAGTAATTTATATAAAAGTTGTGTTGCAAAGTTGATCCATTTGCATTTTAACACAGAAATTAAATCTTGCAAATAATTTCAAGAATACAAGTCTTCTTCATTTTTGGATCACTCTTACTATATGCTCAATATATTATGACTTAGATTTGGTAGTTGACATGGTGATATCTTCGGTAGTGTTATTGGAGCCAGACCTCCTTACTCCTATCGTGACCCTCGACATGTGTTCTTTCCAGAGTGTGTTTCTTCCATCAAGTGAAGATCTCTTGGAGGCCATGACTGAGTTTTGTCCCTTGACATAGTGTCCTTCCAGAGCACTGTCCTCTTGGAAACCATGATCAAGAAGAGAAGTTGAGCATGGTTTTCTAATTTCAAGCTCATTTAAAAATGAAACTAGCCATGAGCATGCTTTTCTGATTTCAAGATCGTTAAAAAATGAAACCAACTTTGAGCATGATTTTATGATTTCAATCTTGTTAAAAAATGAAACCAGTTACAAGGATAGTTTATGTGTCTCTATGTCAACCTTGTTAAAACATGAAACAAAGCTTAAGAGCATAGTTCCCGTTTCTGTGTCAACCTTTGACTTGGTCAACCTTTGACTTAGAATTAGTCAACCTTTGAATTTGAACAAATACTCAAACTTGACGCCTTGGATTGCTAAGAGTACCAGGAGGTACACTTGGCTCAGGCGCACTAGGCTATCCAGGAATTAGGTCAAGTGCTTCAACTAAGGTGCCTCAATAAGGGTTAGGGTTTCATTGATGCAACAAAACTCTGACTGCAACTGAGAAAATCTTCCCAATCTACCTTTGTAACGAACCCTCTGTTAATACATAAATTCAAAAGATACAATGATTTTTTATTTATTAAACACCAATTAGAACAAGTGATAGGTGGAAATAACGCACATCAATATTCATATCCTCTTCTCATCTATATCACTACAATGCAAGAAACAATTACAACATCATGAATACTAACATATTAATCATATCTCTTAAATATAACAAGGACGACTAACCCTGCAACCTACCTTGCAAGGTTAGGACCTCCAAGACACATAATCAACACACAAGTCCATGATTCATCCAATTGATTTTGACCATTTAAAGTACCAGGACTAGAGACTGTTCTGAAGAACACAGAGGTATCTATTCACATAACCAACTCTAATTAGACTCAAGTTTAAAATAACAGTAAGTACTATATTCATATCGCAATTTAAATAATTCAATTTCTGAAAAATACCAGACAAGTTTTCCTTCCTTTAAAGGTTACAACAATAATAATTATTCATCATCTAGATAATATGCCTTCTCTTTATGAAACCTGTAATATATATTTTTAATCATCATTAAACATAATCTCTTCCCTTTTGAATACAAACATTAATCATTATTCAATATCTAGACCAATGCATTATCTCTATAAGAATGAAATCCAATAATGATAATTATTAAACAAAATTCCTACCCCCTAAAAATGCCACATATAAACTATATTCAAGAATTGAAAATTTTCCTTTTCTTAACAAAAACGAGTAAACATCAAATATTCACTTAGACCAATGTACCATATGAGTTCTATGGTTAAATTACAATGACTCAACAATCATTCCTAACTTTGACAAATGTGGCAAGTAAAATTCTACCAGAATCTAAACACTAGTTCCACTTTATTCACAATCAATAATTTCAAGGACTCTTAGAAACTAAGTAAAGAATTAACTTCTAGTTGTAGAGGTTTGTGGTCATTGATATAATTCCATTAGATTTTTCCACTATGGAGACAATAAATACAAACAAGGGTATGATAATATTTACTATTATCAAGTTAATATAGCCATGATATTTGAATACCTACGGAGGTAGGATTTCATAATACAAAGACATTAACTGGAATTTCTCCAAAAAAAAACACTTTAATAGTCTATGAACTCGGGTTCCTAAACAATATTTATTTCCTATCCGGCAATGAAAAGTTCTTAACTAGTTGGACAATAGTCCGATTATCTTGTTGGCAACTAGGAAGATTAGGAGACACATATACTGGTCGAGTTAGTGAACTGGTAGCCAAGAAAACCACTCCAATATTTGCTCGTTTGGAAGAACTACTCGACTAGGAGTGACTTTCAGTGTTCTTGAGAGACATAATTAATGTTAATTCCCACATAAACTACGTGTGAAGAGCTGGAGTAGTCAATATCTAATAGGTATCGCTACATCACCTATCCACGTGAGAAGTTGGGTTTGCTCCAATAATCGTCTGGAGTCGACCAATTAATTAAAATACGAGACTAGCTAAGTTCTGGATGGATCAATATTAAATATCACACCAAATCCTATTACTTACCGTACAATTAATTAATGGTAAGGAGAGAATGGAATCATTCCATTCATATAGCAATTTAATACACAACATCACTATGACCCTAAAGCCCATAATGCAAGATAATAAATGTGATTTAAATGAGACCGCGATTCAGGAAATCGAATTAAATTTGCAATGACAATTACTCCTAGAATTCATATATATATATAAACTGTAAGCAAATCAAGTTTTACAATAATTACTAACTTCGAATTTCATTTGAAATAACACTAGACATTGCCTCAACCACGAATATTTTAAAGGGTCACTAAGGGTACATTGATCCTTAAGAGGATCCATACTTCATGTTAAAAACGATGATTAAATATAACACAATCGAATTTTGTAAACACCAACGAACATACAACTCGATTATTCATTTGCAGTGTCACAACGAATTTAAATTCTGAGAGAGCATTAAACTTCAAAGAATACATTAAAATACTTGATATAGTAATTCAATAAAATTTGCATCAACTATTAATCCTTGGATTCCTGGGAGGAATTGACACCATGATTTTTCTTTACGAATGTCACAGTTTTATTGAAACAAATTCCAAACAGTCAACTATTGCTCAACACTTCATTTCCAAAATTCAAACTAAATTACAAGAGAAATAAAGTTCTGGATCCGTGTTATAAATTGAACGACTCAATCTTACTAAAAATGTCGACATGCCGTAAATCTTGACAATGAATCAACAATAATCATGATCCAAAAATTCAACCAATACCATAATTGCAATTAATCAAATATTAAATGTCAATTAAATAATTGTTTACAACCAGACCATATGATATATGGTGTTTCAAAATTACAACATGAAATTTCAAGACATCACGGAATACGAATTTAGATTGCAATAATTTTCATTGATAATACAAATTTAAAGTATCAAATCCATTATTTAGTTGGCAGCGAAAATAACAATTGGATACCAAATTCCTAATTGATTTCTGCAACTACTATATCATTTTAATATACATATTAATCACGCTACAATAAAATTCAGAAATAAAATACTGGAAACAAGGAAAACAAAGAGTTGACGATGTCCTTCGAGACTTGCGCTCCTTTTCTTCTCCCGCTTGCTAATTACCAAAACATCACCGATATTGTTGAGGAAAAGATATGAAATGATCTTACTCAATCATTTTCAGATCTTACTTGGCTAAAGCAAGATAGATGGGAATATCACCCTATGTTTATAGCCATCAAAAATTGTTTCCTAATCCACAAGTATTGGTTACAAGGGCTTAGGCTTATTTTTTTATAAATGAATGATTGCTGAAAAATTCAATGTTTATGTAATTTTCTGAATATAACAGATGCAGAAATAAATGTAGAGACAGAAGTAAAAATACCAAGTCAATAATCAACACAGATGAGACATAAAGCAATCACTTATTTCATTCCAATTTACCAAAATAATCGTTCTCTTTACAAAATTCTCTGAGGAAGTTTAGACCAAATTCAAACTTATATGTCCTCGATGAAAACCATACAAAAGGACTTCTGACAGAAAATAAAAAACTAAACTTTAAAAGCTGGATCAATTTGCCATAGATTGTTTCCCACTCGACTCTACACAATATCCTTTATCAGTCATGAAATTTAATTCATAAACATAAACATCTACATAGACTATCAAAAATAGATCAACACCTTTGAAAAGAAAGTGTCTGAATGATGTAATTCAACCTTGAATCTTGTTGTCTACAATAGGACCTCGTTATCATAAAAGGGAATTAGGCTTTCAATGAATTAAAGAATGAATGAAAACTAAATTATCTCAATGAAACTCAACAACAGACCTTAGTATGTTTCCTCCTTCAATCCTCCTCTTTTTCCTCCTTCTTGTTTTGCCTTTAATCAATCAGAATTAGTTGAAGTAGTTAAACTACCTCTTTAGTTAAGTTAACTAAAACTCAACCAAATTTTTAGTTTAGGGGGAAAACTAATAAAATAATAATAAGGGTCCTTAATAAATAATAACTATTAGATGGGACTCCTCATGACTCCCTTTAGTTTCCTTAACAAGGATAAACACAAATAGCTAATAAATGAAACATATCCCTCCTTGTGGCTCCCATCATCACTCTCATAATTTGACAATTAATCTCAATGATATTTGAAATCATATCCAAAAAATAATGTACTGTCCAAATTTTTTATAAGTCAACTGTTTTCAACAATCAATAAAAAAAACACTCAAAAACCATATTTTCCACTCTGGGAGGAACTTTTCCCCTTGTTGTTTCTTTCTCCCTTTGATCTCTCTGAATTTTCCTTAGGCTATGTGGAGCCTTTAGGCCTATTCTCATTGATAACATGAGAACAATCATCTCTCAAATGCACGGGGGATGAAACGGATTTGGCAGATTCATTTGAGGGATAGGAAGGGGAAGAAATGCCTTATCCTTTATCAGAAGCATGGTGGGCTTCAATTTTTAACCTCTTTCTTGGGTGGGAATACTGTACTAGTGAGTGTGTAGGGGCAGATTGGAAAATTTGGTTAACAGGTGAAGGAGGAGAAAGAAGAGACAAATTGGGCTAGCCACAATGTTGGAAGACTGTCGAGTGGACAATCTCTTGCCATCCGTCATTTTCAGGGACTTTAGGTTGTAATGAGACAAGAGGGGGAATTGGGATACCAGGGACATGCGGGGCTTGGAAAGGAGGCCTTTCTAGCCTAAGTTGGACCACTCCTTGTCTAATCCAGTTAAAAACTCCAGCTTGGAATAGCTGGCTCAACTCTTGCGAGTCTACATTAAAATGTATAGAAAACCTTAGCCTTCAAGGGCCCCTATTCCATTCCTCTTCCCCTGTTACCCCGACGATGTTTACCTCTGTTGAAGAAGCTCATTCCTGTATGCATTAGTTATTAGCAACTAGTTTCTTCAACAAACCTTAGATGACATCTCTTTAAAAATGAAACAAAGTTTGGCTCAACAACACATCAGACTCACGCAATCCAATCCATAAAATTGTTTAATACTTGTCAATGAGAAGGGGGTGAATAATGGTTCTGGGATATATGAGGGATTGTATTGAGTGAAAAAGTGGTAAAATGAAGGGGGGTAGATCATTATTACTGCTCAAAAAATCATCAAACAATCAACTGTATTGTAATAACAAAACATATCAATTGTAATTCATCCCTGTGTCATCCTTCAACTGCTATAATACAAAGTTTTCATTTAACTATAATTTAATTTTAAGAACAGGGAGTGGATAGTGAATTTGGGAAGGTGAGGGGACTTGTAATGTGCGGAAAAGTGAGAGAATGGCAGGGAAATAATGAATATTGTTCATACAACAAATTAAGTAATCAATAAACATAACTTTGTTCTCAATACAAAACATACCAACACCAATTAAATAATTACCATGTATCAAAATTGTTCACTGCTCCACATCCAAATTCTTCAAAACTTCTCAATTAACACAGTCTGCAATCATACTCATAATCAAAATGACTTTCAACAGTCTTGTTAAGAGAATGCGTGGTCTCTAATTTATTTCCTTTCATTTTAAGAATCGAAAGAAAACACAAAACAACAATGCTCCACCTCTAATATATAATACATCACTATAAAAATATCATATATTTTCCATCAACTCATAATAGGCCAAATAAAACATATGCACAGGTCCTTTTCCCAATTGAAAAGACTTCTAAAACATGCCCGATTTCATACACTCCTCATCATATCAACCAATAAATTCTTGCAATTAAAGCCATAGTCAATATAAAATCCGAGATTCATCACTGTCGATGAAATTATTTACATCATGTATGATGATTCCATAATAGATACACAGTGAACATAAAAAAATAAACATAGTAATCAGTTCCATAATTTGCTATGATCCTGATCAGGACTAGTGAAACACATGGTAGTCGCCAACTGCAACTGTAAAACACAGTGATTCAAATCATAACAAAAAGGAGGAATCCCTTTGATTGCGTATTATTTCTCATTCTCGATACTAAATTTCAACCAATTTAATCAAATAAAGACAAGATAGGTACTCGACGCCACTGTGATAAGCACCCTTCTTTACAACCAATCTTTGACAATCGAAAATATGCCCAATAGGAGAAAGAACAGTTGGGGATTTTCAAAATCGGGCTCTGTCACAAAAGATATAGAGAGGTAATCAAGAATGCACTGAGTCATCAATAGCATAGAGAGATGGAGGTGTTACAGATTGTTTTCGTCATCCCTATGACCGTTAATAATGTAAACCTATTTGTTTCCTTCAGAGGGGTCAGTGGCCTGAATTCCTAAAGAAAGAAGGGAGAAGAACTTTTACTGAGAGAAGAAGTTGTATTTTCCTTTGTAAAAACCCTATTAAAGAGGATTTCTGTAGGCTTCTCTATACACAGAGTGCGAAAATTCCTGATTTCTACAGGCTGCACCATAGCTAGGCTACGATATTTTCATAGGTTTCTCTATAGCTAGGGTGTGGCACCCTTCGTACATGGGAAAAATGAGCATTTTCTTGATGCTTCTAGAAGGAGAAGCTTCTATAGTGAGGTGGCTTTCGAACAGTTTGGATCTTACTATCTTTCATGATTTAGTGGTATCATCCTAACCTCCTCACCTTATCCTCTTCAACTTATAAAAGGAGAGGAGCTCTCATGGAGAAAGTTAGCTTGGATTGAGATTAAGATTGACTTGTTATTGAGTTTTGTAGCTTGTATTTTTTGGAGTTTATATGTTGTCTTTGAGCTTTGCTTTGTCAAGATAGATTTTGAGTTGCCATCATATCCATGGTCTCAAAATCCTTGGAGAAAGAAGTGTGTGGGAAGCACAGAACTGTTGGAACGAACCTGACAACATCAAGGCATTTGGTTGTATATTTCTTCCACATTATTTAATACAAATATACTTTTCTTTCCTATATGAATGTTATTTGTTCATATTGTATCATTCCTTGATCACGTACATAGTTTCATATCAAATAGACTCTGTTATTCTTGTCATAGTTGGCTTGTGTCCCTTTGCAGATATTTCTCATAAACCTCGCGACGAAGCTTGGATTGCAATGACGAAGTCAGATCTTCAATATTTAAAATGTATGTTCTAAATCCATTTCTCATTTGATAATTGAAATCTAAGGAAAGAGTAGTGTACTGTCTTGTTTTGTTCTAGTTTTGTATTGAAGCTAGGGGGATTGATTTGTGTCCACACTTAAAAATTATCTCAATAACAAAATTGGCAACCATACTGTGGAACAGATTGTTTTCTTAGTTTTTCTGGCTTTCTTGCTTTAATTTACTGGGTTTTGTTTTCAGAGTAACTGGGAGATCTAACTTGACTCTCTGACTGTTAAACTTCACTGGAAAACCTTCTTAATTTTTAATTTTTTCCATTTTTGTTTGATTTCTGCACCTTTCTTTGAGGGACAGTGTTGTGACTTAGGATTTCCACACCCTACCTATTTAGACCAATGCAGAAACTCTGTGCGCTACCCATTTCTGGCGTACGACGATCAAGGATTTCCGCACTGTGTTAGTCTTCCAGCCTGCGGAGATTGTGAAAAAAATTGTTTTTGGTGGTTTTCCCTGCCCAGATCCGTGATCTAGTTTTGGGGTGATTTGTTGGGTCTGATTACAGTCTTCTTGACAAAATTTGAATCTGCTTTCAGCCATATTTCCCTTATTTTTGCTTTGTTTTTTTTTTAAATATTTGATCTCTTCCTTTGAGTGTCTTTATGTTACAAAGCATTGTTTTTCTTTAAAATTGTTTAGGGAAAGAATACTTCTTTTTCTAAATAAATTGTGTTATAAGAGAAAATCAGTTTGGGTTGCTTTTGTTTTGAGGAAACTCTCTCTTTCGTTTAGTGTCTCTTTGAAACAAAATTTTTAATTTTCTTTCTTTGCATTGGTTTGGGGGCATCTTTGCATTTGAAGTAGTGAAATTGCATGATTTTTGGTCTTAACTTCTTAAAAAATTCCCCCTCATGGCCAGGGTGTTGGAGTTACTTCACACACACCTAGGATTTATCTTTCCTAAGGTTATTCCTTTTGTATTAGTAGTTATTATTCATTATCCAATCTCCTATATTTTAGGGGAGAATATTCCACCTGGAGAATATTCTCTTTAGTTGACACTTCAGTTTGACTAGTTGAGTTGAGTTTAGATGTTGCATTGGTTTTTTCACCATGAAACATTGGGATCATCACCATGATAATGCACACTTTCCCTAGGATCATCACCAAACTGATGCATTACCCTTTATTACCTGAGTTAACTCCTCACTACTCTCTATTCATTCAGTTAACTAAAGACTAGTTGACTAGTTAACTTAGCTAGGTGGAAGTTCACTGCCGTCACTGCCTGAGAGACTAGACTAGGTGGAATTTCACTCCTGTAACTATTGGTGTGTGTCCAAATCACTCTAGAACACCACTATGGCTCATTATTTACTCATGTATCCTATATCTATTGTAAATTATTCACTCTTTGAGTGTGGAATATAATTAATGAGAATTATTTCATTCTTTCTCTCCTTCTTCTTTCTCAAATTCTCTCTGCAAATGTGTGTAATATTGTTTATCTAGATCTATTCTGTGTAGGTTCAACACATTTACATGGTATCAGAGATGACAGACTGCTAAGCAAAAGCTACACCAAATTTTTTTTTGTAGGTACTAAAGATTGAAGAACGCAAAAAAAATGGAATTTATGTTTTACTCACTGATAATACTTCTCACGCCTCATAAATATTTGGAGTGGAAGAAAAATATTCTACTTCTTCTCAGTAGTAGAGGCTTATACCAAATAACCATGGCAATGGAAGTAGATCCTGATTCCGCAGGTGAGAAAAATGATTTTCTCAATAGACAAGATATGGCCATAGGATTTATCTGCTTGTCTATTTCTCGAGAAATTCTCCACCAAGTATGTGATGTCACACAAGAATTCACTCCAAATGAATTACGAACCAGATTGGAGGTTCTATTTGGGAATAAATAAGATTGTGAAGATTTCATGCAGGGGATTGGAAAGATAGAGCCAGAAGAGGAACCATCAGAAGATCAAGCCTCTTATTATGAAGAGTCTTCTACAAACGTTTTTGCAAAAAATTGTATTCCAATAATTGAATATGATGTCTACTCCATTTCATATTTGTTTTCTGAAATTCATGTGGAAGATATATGGCATGCATCTCAGGAGTCACATGAAGACATTTTCCATGGGCAATGCATGCATCTCAGGAGACAAAAAGAGAGTCATGCACA
>JASDQU010405044.1:0-10682 GCA_032191745.1 Picea mariana | reverse complement strand
ATCAAATTGTAACAAAATCATAAAATTTTTATTAAAAAAAATATGTATATAAAGTCCCTAAGTTAAACATTACAATTTTTTCAAATTTTTGAAAGTCAGCGTTCAACTAATGTAAAGTCAGCGATGAACTCATCGCTATAGTCCCTGCCCTTGGCCTTCCGGCAGGGACTAATAATAAGGTTTATCAATGGGAAAACAGTGCTCTACTGTAATCATTATGGCTTCTCAACTAACATCTTTTAATCATTATGGCTTCTCACGAACATCGATGATGTTCGTCAATATCTACCTTGTTATTAAGCATTAAATACTCGCGGGTCAATATCTCCCCTGCGAGTAAGTATTGTTACTCAACATTCAATACTCAGGGGGTTGATATCAACCCTGCTATTAAGTATTGAATAATACTGCGAGTATTTATTTCAAAGAACATTTTGCGTAGCAGGTGGATATTGGTTATTGCAAAGAACATTTGACACCATTGTATGTCAACTTGATAGATAACTACCTAATCGTCAAGTAAATTTTACTCTCTTTCCAGCCTATTAGGCATGTAGAGGGTAACATTTCATAATCAATAAATGATGCAAATCGATATACTCTGCTGCAACCATATTAGCAAGACTTTGCAACTCTATTAATATGTATATCTTTTAATAAAAAATATTACTTATTAATCGTTAATATTTTGGTGATGTTCAAATAAAAAAATATGTGAATGAAGGAAGTTAAATTTTTTTTTTTTTTTACTATGGTATGTTCAGAGTTGACACATGAGAATAAAGTAGCAACGGAAAAACCTAAGGATACATGTTTATATTATAATAATTATTTGATGAAAGATTTAGGATTAAAAGAGAGGGTTTTTAAATATATTTTTAAGTTCTATAAATAAAGTTTTTGATTGTGATTAAATTTAATGTTTTGTAAATTAAAAAATAGTGTAGGATTTAATATAAAATAACAAAATATTAGAAATAAATAAGACAAATAAATTAAAAAAAAAGAAAAAAGAAAACATTACCTAAAGTGAAATATGGAAGATAGAGTTGGGATCCAATTTCTACTGATCATCCAACCATGGTGTCTATTGAGATTGTTCAATTGCTTTTCAATTTTGATGGTTTCCTGAAATTACAGATTGTAATACTCATTGACCTTTGCTAGGATTTTGACATCCTCAACACAAATATGATGTATTTTTTGGTCCAAGTGTTCAACCAGAGCATTGAGACAAGTTTGATTATGCTTAATATCAATGACATGTTCCTGGATTCTAATCCTAAAGGAACGACCATTTTCTTTGTTTTCCACAAGAGAAAAGGATCATGTAGAGACCTTTATGATCAATGGGATTCACAGTATCTTTAACGGATTTAAGGGAGTTTATAATAATGTTGAGAGGTTCGAAAGTTGCCGCAATCTTTTTCTTTCCCAAAATTATAGCAATCATGTTTGTTGTCCCTTCTATATAGGGTAGGAAAAATTTGGAAATATCATTATTAACTTGTTCCTTATTTTTGGCTCCTTAATAACATTAAGGAAGGCCTTGGTCCACTAATGTTTCTTATAACAATTTTCTTTCAAGACCTTGAGGACAGGGGTTTTTCCTTCCTCGAATTGATATTTATCTGAGATTCCTAAATCTCTCGTGGCTAGAGTGTTGAGAACTCCTAGTTAGCACTAGTGGTGGATAAACTTGGTGGGCCATGTATCCATCTGGTTTTTTTGTGAGACATATGTCCAATAAAGATAAACTATCTTCATATTCAATCTCCATGGTGAATTATTTTCTCAGATTGTCTATTAAGGTTGTTGGAAAACTCATCTAATCTATTACAACCATAGAGCGATATATCAAAGTGTTATCCACAAACCTTTTCCATAGTTTGGGTTGAAAATGAAAACAAATGAAAACTTTACTTTCAATATCCTCCATGAATAAATTTGCTACAATTGGAGGGAAGGGGATCTCATGGCTACCCCAACCTTTGAGGCCAAAGGTGGAATATGAGAGGAATTAACTTAATATAGAAGGTCGTGGACAATAATTCAGGGTAGATTAGGTTTCAGAACTCAATAATTCCACTAAGTGAAAACTCGAGAATTATGAATTATACTTATGAGGGGGACAATAAGTCAGGGTATATGTGATTTCAGAAGTCAAGAATTCCATAAAGTGGAAACTCGAGAATTACACCTTTATAAGGGGATAAGATAGCCTAATGGAGTAATCCTTTCACAATTTCAGAATGGTGAAGGGGGTGGTGGAGCATAATTGTCTAATAAGTAATATTTAGTGTTAATGAAGACAAAAACAATGTACAAGCGTGTTGATTAAGAGTAAATTAGCTAGAGTAAAATACATAGTTTGTTAAGGTAGAAATTGGAGTTTTCTAGGAAGATTCTATATCTCTATGTGTGTTTTTTTATGCACATGTTTGTCATTATATTGTTGCATTCCCTTGTTTTCCATTAGTGTAGAAGAAAGCATGTGTTGAATAAAGAGTATGGTTGAAGACTGATCTTTTGATAGGAGGCATTGGCGAACCATCACATTCATCCCTTCAGCATCATACCTCTTGTTAGTAGTTGCTCAATGAACATTTTTCAATCACAACCCATATACTGTCCAAATTGAAATATGAGACTATAATATATATATATATATATGTGGGTGGAAATTTTAAGACACTCTGAATCATGTTATGTGCTTATTGAGTTTTGATCTGTCTGTATCAATCATAATGAATCTTATATCTCTCAAGTAAATTGGGTATGAGGCTAATGGGTATTTGGATTCATTTTCCTTTGGAAGCTAATGGGTATTTGGATTCATTGGCCTTTAGAGTGAATGTTCAATTCAAATTTAAAAATAGAGAAATTTGATGGAATCATCATCACTATCAAATAAGCATTGCCATGCTACAAAGCCTTAGATCGGTGGATTCATTGCAGGATTCATTTGACTTGCATTGCTTACAATGTTTTCACTTATGCCCTCCCAATGATAGAATTTGGGAAACAAAGACTTTCATTGTTGTCAAAACACCAGTTTCCACTGCACTTTGTGGTATAATGTCTTCCAATATAAGAACACAATGGTTTCTAATCTTGGGAGTTGCAAAACTCATTGCTATTATATATACAGAAATGTACAATTTTTCTAAATAAAGAAGCGATTGAGAACTCTACCTGTTTTTGGCATGGACAAGATGGGTTTTTGTTTGGACATCTTTCTTGACATGTCTTCTTGCAATTTTGGGCCTGTTCTTTGCATGATGATCTTTTCCTTGTTCATGCAGCTAACCATTAAGAGGATTTTGAGAGAGTTCCATATTTCAAAATAGTGTGTGTTCCAAGATTGAAGTTTATTAATTTCCATTATTCCTTAGTCATTGAAATTTTTTTCATAAGTTTGTACTCATTCTTCCTTTGCTTTAATGTAGTTGACATGGACTTGGTTCATGAATTTGGTGGGGCTTACTATTAAAGCAAGAGTCTTGGAGTTGAAACAAATAAAAGCATGAGTTATTTTGAAAAGTAATCAATATTGTAATTCTATTTAAAATGGTTGACATACTATACTATATGTGTTAGAAGTTCAATGTATTCAATTTTTTTCACAGTTTATGTTCTTACAAGTAAAGTTTATGTTTTTATAAGTAGAGATTTTACGCAGTATTATTAAAGAGGTTTCATATCATTAATTTTTATAATTTTTTTATATAATTTTATAATCCATTTTTTAAATAACTAGATTATTTCTTATTGTTTTTTTAATACACTTATATAATTTAAATTTAAAAACATCAGGTTTTACCTTAAAATACCCACATTTTTTTGACTATGTTGTATATAATCGATAATTTCATTATACTTTCTACTTTAAATTATACAATATTTTGATTATTCAAATATCATGTATGGGATTTCTTTATATGGTATGTGTGTAATCACCAAAAATTACAGTTTAAGGGTTAGAAGGTTCACTACACTTAGCTCTTCTGTCGTTTTGTTTAAAGTATGTGTTTGTTTGAACCTTCTGGTTTTAATTTTTGAAATTATATTCATTTAATTTTTATTTGAAAATTATATTTATGTAATTTTGTATTAATAAAACAATAATATTCTAAGAAGTATCACATATTTGGTTCTTAAATGGATTGGGTTTCTTAAGGTTAGTCTTACTTCAAGTTGGACTGAGTTTAGAGGAAACAAATTGGATTATGGGGTGTGTTTCGATTGCAAATTTTGTTGTCTTAATTAATGGTAGCCCTTTTAGTTTTTTTAATAGTACAAGAGGATTGAGACCATGTTGTACATTATCTCCATTAATTTTCCTACTTATTGTTGAAGGATTGATTAGATCAATACAAAAGATGGTTGCAAAAAATAAAACTGAAGGGGTTTTAGTGGAAAAAGGTATAAGAATGACACACATACTATTTGTGGATGATATTCTTTTACTTGGGAACAAAACCTTTACAGAATGGAAAGTTTTTAAGGAGGTACTTGATCTTTTTTGTAAAGAGACGAGGATGGACTTCAGTCCACATAAGTCTTTATTTCTGGGAGCAAGGTGGTTAGAAGAGGAGCTCTTTGTTTTAAAAGAGATACTGTTAGATTCGTAATGAAGAAAACAACAGAAACATAATATAAATAATCGAAGCAAGCAGGAAACCATGATGAACAGAGATAAATAGAATATTGGCAGAAAAGACATACTCTATAATCATTAATGAGCGAGCAAATAATCATGTACTTAGACGTACATATATAATACAAAAATACCATAACTGTCATGTAACTGTATAACAGTTTGGTAAACAAACAAAATATGATTAGATTTTTTAACATCCCCCCTTCATCATAAGTTCGTTCTTGCCTGGAAAAATACCATTACTTGAAAATCACATGTGTCAAGAGAATATTTAGAAGGTTGGTTGAAGATGCTCTCTGAACCCTGAAAAAAATAGCAGAAGCTGATGTCTTCTACTAAATTGGTGGTTTAAGGGTGACCACAAACTCATTTGGTGGTTTCAGAATGACCACAAACCAATCTGGTGGTTTCGGGATGACCACAAACCGAATGTCTAGAAGAAGATGATGTCTTCTACTAAATGGCATGGTTTTAAGTTGACCATAAACTAACAAGAGCTCAAGGCTAAAAAATATGAAAATGTAACAAGCATAACTTCATGTCTTCTGCTCAATTGGTGGTTTTAAGTTGACCACAAACTATCAAGAACAATATGTTCAGGAACAATATTGCATACTAGGAACTAGTTTGCATACTTGATCATCTGTTCATGGGCTCTAAATGAAACTTGGAACCTGACTAAAAACTTTAGATTTCCTCCCTGTCAGGGACAAGTGGTTCAAATTCCCTTGATCATCATTCACAAGTATGGACAAGAAGAGATCTAGCACCTATATAAGATACTGGAACAATGTGTACGCATTCAAAATGTATACACAGATGAAGATCAAAACACTGATCTATCATTTGATCATTATAAACTTCATTGAATTCACTGATAATTTGAAGTCTGACATTTCTGATCATACCCTATATCATCAAATCTTGAAAAACATTCATGTCCGTCAACTGTAGAAATATCTCCAATCAAGTATGATTGTACTTGTGTATAAATACGACGATAAGACTGCTCCAATAAATTGGCTTCCAAACGCCAATGCTAATTCCCTAACCATTCAAAATGAATATGTTTCCGCTTGCACTTTTCACACTTTACCGAGGGATGATTTGTCTTCCCACAAAATCTGCATGGGTGAAGATCAAAATAGTTTGACTTATTATGACCAAACCGATGACAATGCTTTCATTGTATGGGTTCTTTATCCGACCGATTATCATGATCTGGAATATTTGTAGCAACATCATCATCAACAATATCATGTACTTGTTCCTTACCAATATCCTCAAGGTCTGTCGTCTTATCATCATTCAAAAAACCTCCACTCACAAAGAAAACAGGTTCACAATAATTAGGAATATGAAAAAAGGTTGTTAGCATCCTCTTCATATCCTAGTCCTTATCAATTTTGTTTAAAGAGTAATTCTTCCCATGGTCGAACAATTCTAATTTCTTTGCCACATTTATCCGCGACTTTTTCTCACATAGAGACTTCATCTAATTCATCTTCATGTTTATGAGTGTTATCACTAGTCAACTGAGCATCTTCATTATTTTCATCCTTTATGTCATTGTGTTTGTTGAAATCACAGTGTTGGTCCCGAAGGAGATTTAACTCATCAAATAACATTTTGTTTTGAAGTTTGAACATATCAATCTTCTTGTGCGTTACATGTAAACAAGTAATCATTGTACTGAGAGTGCACTTGTCTATTTCAATTGTAGATTATGTAGTTGAGTTAATTAATGTGTGCAATATTGTAAATATGTCTTCAATTCTTTCCATTATGTAGAATATGGAAGAGAGATGACCAATGACCAATAACTTAGACGCATACAAAGATCCTAAGACCCCCTTATTCAATTTCGGGTAGGTCAAGGACGCAAAGAAAAATATTAAATTTTATTATGTAGGATGATCCCCTATAACTCCTTTTACAAACTTTAAAAAACCCCTTATAACACCTTTACATGTTCAAGGAAAAATAAAAACCCATATAACTCTAATTACAATCAATGGAGAAAACTCCTCCATGCAAAACCTTATAACTCCTTAACAATTTTTTATTTTTTTTATAACGCCATGACAAGCACCCTTTAGCACCCTTAGAACTTCAAAAAAACATTCACTTATAATGGAGAAATCTCCTCCATATAATTTTTCAATCTTATAAGTCCCATATAATTCCTTAAAAAAAACATATTATGTCACCCTTTTTTTTAATAAAAAAATATGCTTATGAACCTGTGATAAAAGTGAGTTTAAAAATATTAAAAAAATGCATCCCTTTTACTCCAATATGCAACATATTAAAGCCACTCTTCTATGAAGGTCGAGAGGGTTTCACATGAATTCTAAACTACAACCATCATTTGATGCAAGCCTACAATGTTGTCTTTGCCTTTCAATCAAACTTTCTTATCAATCGGCTTTGCCAGCCTAGTTGCACTGTAAAATGACGCAATAGACAATCATAGATAGAGAGACTGGTGTCTTTGATTTACAACAACATCATGCCTACGCTCAGATGGTTGGATCTCCTTAAAAATATATGAAGAGGAGCACAAGAGGCGGATGGACTTTGTTCCTGATGTATCCGCAATACAAATAGATAATAAAGTGGATAAAGAAACACAATTCATAATGGCTCGCTTACCCACAAGGAATCATCCACAAACAAAATATCAAATTCTTTGTTTGGATGTGCCAACAATTCTTCGAAGTTGTATATATTATTGCATCACAACCAATGCCTTTCTCATTATCCACTGGTGATTCTTATTCTTCCACTGAAATGTACTTCTTGTTCTCCATTGTTAAACTTCTTGTATAGTGAAGGCTCATGCATAGGTAGGTAGGGTTCTTTTAAAAAATAAACAATAAAATTAAAGCGCAATTCTTTCACCAAGACTGCAAGCTATTTGAATGACAACGATTCTCTTGCTTCATCGCGTCACGATACTTGAGATCGTGCCCCAAGGTCGGACCGCTTCTTTCAAATTGTATTCGCTTCAGAGAGAAAATGCAGGAGTGCGAGCAATCTTCTTCTTCATGTTGATTGTTGGCATCCTCTTCCAATGAATAAAATGTTCTCCTCATGCAGGTTGTTGCTTCTTTGTTCACTACTGCAATTTTAATAATCATTCGGCCTTCCCCAATGTGGACAACAGAGGAAACATGCACAGGAAAAGTTATGATCATGTCCCTTAAGACTAAAGAGACTCTGATAAATTATGAATTTTCAAGGATGTCGAGGCACAAAAGTATCATACATTGCTCTGATACAACTGTTAGATTCATAATGAAGAAAACAACAGAAACATAATAGAAATAACTGAAGAAATCAAGAAACCATGATGAACAGAGATAAATAGAATATTGGCAGAAAAAGCATACTCTATAATCATTAATGAGTGAGCAAATAATCATGTACATAGACGCACATATATAATACAAAAATACCACAACTGTCATGTAAATGTATAATAGTTAGCTAAACTAACGAACTATGAGTAGAGTTTTTAATAGATACCTCCTTTTGAAGTCAAACCATTAGATGCGTGATTTAAGTACTTGGGTTACTTCATCAAACCAGACTGCTATACAGTGGTAGATTGGAGCTGGCTTGAGAAAAAATTTGAAAAAAGAATCTCTAATTGGAGCCATATAAGGCTTTATTTAGGGGGAAGGGTCACTTTGGTAAAATCAATACTAGAGAGCATACCATACCTGTTTTCTGGCTCTCTCTGTCTAAGATTCCAAAAGGATTACTAGATAAAATTAGAAGAATGATGTTTAGTTTCCTCCAAAAGGCTTACTAGATAAAATTAGAAGAATGATGTTTAGTTTTCTTTAGACTGGGAAAAAAGTAAAAAAAGTATGCATTTGATAAATTGGAAAGGAATTGCTAAACCAAAAAAGACATGAGGGTGGGGTATAAAGAATATTTACACTTTTGCAAAAGCCTTGGAAGCCAAAAGCTTGTGGATGTGTCTAATGGTTCCTGGCCTATGGCATGAAGTGGCCCTTAAAAAATATTTGAAATAGAAAACTATTGTTGAACGGTTTAGGGAAAGTAGGGAAAACATGGCTGCTATGTCAAATTGTTGGAGAGCTCTAACATCCTCTTTATCCATCATAACTACTTGGCTTGTTTGGAAGCCTGGAAATGGATGGGATATTAGAATTGGAGTAGATCTAATAATTGGGTCACAATCCTATTATAAACTATCAAAGATTTTAATTAGTATCCTACAGACACAATGCATTAAATTTCTGGCACAAACAGGGATAATGGATATTAAGAATACAAATTCTTTAAGTTGGATAAAGGCAGAGACTCTTGGACTATAAGGAGGACTAAAAGATGAATGGGAAACTTATGTTAAAGGTTTAGTTGGATCGGGTTTTGATTTAAATACAGAAAAAGATACTATAGTGTGGTTATGGAATACCAAATGAGGAGTTGTTAATGCCAAACAAGCATATGAAGTTCAAATGTGGGAGGTTATGGAGGGAAGTCAAAAGTTCTGTTACATAGAACTTTGGAAGTGGAAAATACCTTTAAAAGTTAAATTATTCTGTTGGCTAATGTTTGAACAAAAAATTTTCACTTGGGAAAAATTGAAAAAAAGAGGCTTGATTGGTCCTAGCAGATGTGTCATCTATGGGAAAATGAGGAAACATTGAATCATTTATTTGTTGAGTGCCAATTCGTCAAATATATTTGGACCTTAATTTTAAAGGAACTAAAACTTAATAATTGTTTTCAGTTCTGGATCAGAAAGATGGAATATTGGAAAGAAATTCCTTGCTATATTTGTTGGGAGATATGGAAGCACAAGAACATGGTTATTTTTTAGGACCATACACCTTCTTTGGTCAGGGTTTATTATACAGGACTTGGGCGAAAACAAATATACACAAACGGTACAACATATCAGGATCGCTAGGCCTCCCTGGTTAGACAGAAATCTGGAAGTTGGTTTTTTTATGGTGCCTCACAATGTAAGGGCAAAAAATGTGGGGCTGGTGCTATATTAAAATGTCCAAATTTTGGTACTTTTAGCATTAAGATGAATTGTTGTACGGGAACAAATACCAAGGGGGAACTTTTAGCCGTGTGATGTATCTTATACTATCAAAGCAAGCAATGTAAATAGAAGAAAATGAGATATACTATGCAGTGGATACATGAAAGCAAATAGAGAGATTTGAAAGAATGACTAATATAGTTATGCAGCAAAGAAAAAGATCTTAAAACTTTGTTTTTTTTAAGATGATAAGTAAAAACAAAAGTCATTATCTGTTGTAAAAGCACTTACATATACAATGTTTGATAAATAACAGTTTTGTTGAAAACAATTATACCACCAGTTTTGTTTGAGGAAGGATTGATTTGTTTTGATGAAGACTATTTTGTTTACAGCAATAATGTAAGAGGGAAGTAAATTGTCTGCTTTTGTTAAAAAAAAACTGTTATATTTACTAATATAAGTATCTTTTTCATTAAAAAAAAGTTTAATAGTTATTTTTTAATAAAACAATGCTGAAAAACACGTATATTTTTGACCCAACACTGAGATTGGAAAATAAAAATCCGAGAACTAAAAATAAATAGTAAAACGCGTAAAAATGTCCGGTAGGCGGCCCGCTCTCTGCATGTGCGTAACCTAAGAGTGGATTGAGTGATTGGAGGCGTGGTCGGCGAGGACGGCGACGCCATCTACCGAACATCACGTACCATCCCAACTGTAAATTTCGTAGTGTAAACGTCTTCGCCATAATAAAGAGAGTTCTGACCGACACTTTCACGACAAAGACGTAATAAGGATTACATAGACAGTTTCAGCGTCTTCCAGCTCATAGAAGTTGGTATTACACATCATAATTTAATGTGAAAGTGCTGGATTCGGTAGAGATGTTGACCGAGTAGTAATCTGGACTCTTTCCAAGTCTGATTTGATTTGAACGATTGAGCGCAATATAAATGCTCAGCGTATACCCCATAGAAATTCACT
>JASDQU010405035.1:0-10682 GCA_032191745.1 Picea mariana | reverse complement strand
GATTGTAACAGAGCTAGGATGGAGATGGCGAGAGGAAGAGACATTTAAATGGTATGTCATACATCCCTCTTCAGTTAGTAAATTCAATATTTAAAACTTAATGAAAGCGTCATGTTCTGTCCTGTTTTGTTCTAGATCCAGGTGGATCTAGGGAGATCTGTTAGTGTCTGCACCTACCGATTATTCCGATAATAGGAGGCCCATGAGTGGTGGTACCATGGATTGGTCACTCTGGGGCATGCCAATATCATCTCTTATCTGGACTTCACAGAAAAATTGATGGAGAGGTTTGACAGAAAGGATATGGAGATACACTTTAGGGAGTTGGAACATCTCAAATAGGTTGGGACAGAAGATGCTTACATCACTGAGTTTCATAGGCTTGCAGTCACAGTGACAGACATATCTGAGTAGAGATTGGTGATTTTTTCACAGAGGGTTTATCGGAGCCATTGTGTGGTTGGGTAAAATCCTTAAAAATTGAGATGTTATAGGATGTTATTATTAGGACACAGGACATGGATGACCCGATCTTGAAGACAAAACTTTCTCCAAACCATTCATTCCCCATAAGAATAAAGATAAGAAACCCTTTCAGAAAGATGGAACAGGGAAGGAAAATATGGATGAAGCAACTCGCAATGAGTTGAGAAGAAATAATATTTTCTTCAACTGCAAGGACCCTTGGGAATATAGGAATAGGTGTATGGGCAAGGGAAAGGCACATTATAAAGAGGTTATTTCAGACAATGAGGAAGAGGGAAAGGCAGAAAAAATTACAGGACATTGAGTAGGATAAATCAATTGATGAGTAGCCACATGAGAAGGTCAATATTGGAGCCATCGCCACTCTATTGAGTGTTCCCATATTTCACACCTTAAGGATTTGTGTTGTATTATAGGGATAGTGGGTCACGGTACTAATTGATGGTAGGGAAACCCACAACTTTATCGACTCATCCTGGGTGGCTAAAAGAGGCATTCCTACGATGGATTTTGAGGGGTTTGATGTAGTGGTAGTTGGTGGGCATATTATTCCTTGCACACAAATGATCCCATAGTTACATGTTGTTATGGGTAACTACACAATCACTGATGATTTCTATGTAGTGTATTTGCAAGGCACTAATTTCATATTCGGGGTCCAATGGCTTGTTTCCATTGGGAAACACTCGATGGATTACTAAGATATGGAGTTGGAGTTCAAAGAAGCATATGGTAGGAAGGTAGTTTTGATGAGCATGTCAAATGATGCTCCCAGGATCATCTCAACTAAACGTATGGAGGGTATTTTCATACATGTGGATGTCACTTATGTAGCATAGCTCTTGATCACTACTGAGAAACCTTCATAAAACAACCATCAATATCATGCATACATACATACATTGATGAACAAACACGATCGAGTTTTTGGGAAGATACCTCCAGGGAGACCACCCGACAGAGGATTTGAGAAATATATTGAATTGGAAGAGGGATCCAAACATGTGATCACTAGTCCCTATCGACATCAAAGTAAATTCAAGTATGAGATGGAAAAGTCCATTAAGGAGCTCCTGAAGATGGGGCATATCAGGTCGATTTCTAATCCGTATGTTTCTTCTATAGTGTTGGTTAATAAGAAGGATGGCACAATATAGATGTGCAATGACCACATGGCATTGAATAAAAAAGACAATCAAGAACATGTACCCTATATCCATGATTAATGAGATTTTGGATGAGCTGCATGGGGAAGTATATTTATCAAAGATTGATCTTCGATCGGGCTACTACTATATCAAAGTGAGGGAGAAATATATTCCTAAGACTGCTCTTTGATGTCATTATGGCCATTATGAATTTCTGGGCATGCCATTTGGGTTGACCAATGCACCAACCACCTTTTAGTCCTACATGAACCATATTCTAAAAAAGTAGTTGAGGAATTTTCAATTGATATTCTTTGATGATCTTATAATATATATCAGGACATGGGAAGAACACTTGGATCATCTAGAGTATATCCTAAGCATCATGGAGGAACATTCATTGTATGCCAAGGATTCGAAGTGTGAGTTTATCATGACAAATATCTTATACTTGGGTCACATGACTAGTTCTCATGGAGTAAAGGTGAATAGGGAAATGATACAAGCTATATTGGATTGGCCATCACCCAAAACTATTTCACACTTGCATGATTTCTTTCGGATTTGCAGCTACTTCAGGCAATTTGTGAAGGGTTTTTCATAGTTGGATGCACCACTCACATATATGATAGAGAAGGGGTTGTTCAAGTGGACAGATGAGGCTCAACGCACATTTGACAAGATGAAGGATGTGATGAGCACTTTCCCAGTTATAACACTTCCTGATTTCAGTCAGCCCTTTGTGCTTGAGTGTGATGCATCGGGTGAGGGGATAGGAGCATTTTTTATGCAGCATAGGAATCCAATAGCATAAGAGAGTAGGAATCTCACAGAGTTGGAAATAATGTATTCCATCTATGAGAAGGAAATTATCACCATCATGTATGCCTTGGTGAATTTTAGACAATACTTGGTAGGTGTAAAATTTTTGGTTAAAACATACCACAACAACTTGAGGCACTTCTTGGGAAAAAGGACTTGAATGAATGGAAACAAAAGTGGGTTAGAAAATTGTAGGCGTATGATTTCAAAATTTGAGTATGTTAAGGAAATAAGAATGCAGTTGCAAATTCTCTCTCTAGGAAACCAGAGGTATTTTCTCTTGCAGAGATTTCATCTAAATGGAAATCTCATCTCTTGGTGGAATATTCCAAGAACAAATTTTATTGCGAGGTAATGGATTGTAGTGTACATGATGGTAGGTACAAAGTGGTGGATGACATCATCTACTACAAATACCATATATATTTAGTCTTGGAATCTACACTAAAGGAGAAGATCATGAAGGTTATGCATGATGCACCATTGGCAGGGCATCCAAGATACTTTAAAACCTATAGGTAGATCAAGGAGACGTTCACTTGGAAGGGACTCAAAGAGAATGTACTGAATCATGTGAGAGAGTGTGTGACTTGTCAGTAGAACAAGTCAAAGCATAGAAATCATGCAGGATTACTACAACCAATTCCCATCCCAGAGAAGAAGTGGGAGAGCATATGTATGGACTTTATCACAGGGTTGTTAAAGGTCCAAGGAAGAGATTGTATATATGTGGTGCTCGATCGATTGACCAAATTTGCAAATTTGTTTTCCATATTCTTCAAGTACAAGGAAATTGTTGGGTGTATGCCTATTTTGAGGAAATGCCTATTTTTGGAAGGTAAAAAACAATTTTGGAGAAGAATAGCTAGCAGGAAAAGCAGGATGTGCGAGGGAAAGTCACATGCAAAGGAGGAAAGCATGCAAGGCACGCAGGCAGGAAAACCTAACCATGTTAAGGTTAGGTTTTTGGTAAGATATTGTAACAACTAATAATCTTGTAAACTAGTATAAATAAGAACCTAGGAGGTATAGGTCAAGGTTGGTTGGTTGTTGTTCGAAGTTGTTATGTTGGATCGATTGGAATACTGATTCAGTTCGACTATTGTAGTTTTGATATGATTTTGTAAGTTGTTGAGTTGTAGAAGAGTCAAGTAACTAGATCTTGATGGTTAGATCACAGGTTGAGGAGCCTGATGTGATATAGTTTGCCTCATAGAGGTTGTTGAACCTTTTTCATGATTGTATGATCAGGAAAGTAGTGTGCATAGCGCCATATTTTGCAGAAAACCTAATAAAAGAGACTAAAAATCCATATCTTTGTGGATGTATCCCATGAGGGGGTGAACCACGGTAAAAATTGTGTTATGTGTGTTTTTCATTGCATATTTACCTTATGTTAGTAGTTATATTATGAATGGATAATGAATAATTCAGTTAGATCTATTAGAATGCATGCATAGGCTTAACAGATGAATGAATCTTGAGAATAATAGAGAGAATAATCAGATAAAGGCTTGAAGATGATCAATTATAATCCCAGATCCCCACTCATTCCTAGACTCCAAGCACTTGAGCATTGCAATCGTCCATAGAACTATCTCGGGTGAGACTACGCAGTACATTATGTGTGATCTGTTGCCTTCTAGTTTACCAAGAGGGCCGATAGTTTTAGAGGATTTTGTTGGAAACATGTTCAGATATAAACCTGGGTCAGCCCAAGAAGTAGATAGAAATATTGATAACAAACAAATGGTTCTATTATCGACTGGAACTGCATGGGACTGAGTGAATGGCATACATGGAAGAATCACGCAGAGAATGAAAGTATAGAAGGGAATGTTCAAGCCATGAAATCCAACGAAGGAAGAGATTGAAAGACAATTGAAAACAAAGGAGCTTGAATTTGCATAGAAGGATAACAAAAACCATAAACTGACACAGCACAAATATCTAGACAAGTACATGTTTAGTGACCTGTATGAGGTGTTTTGTTGTGATTTATCGCATGTGTTACAGGAGTGGCTATTGAGGTTAAAACAAAACCACCCTACAAATCAAATCAGATAGCTCGAGTGGAATCCTATGGAGATCGCGTAGTTACAACAAGTTAACAACAAATTCACACACACGGTAGATTTCTGGCTAGACAATATTGTTGCAGGGTTTATCATCGAATTTGCAGTAGATACCGCAAAGTCTTACAGTGCAGTAGAGCAAGAGTTTCTAAAAGGTCCTATAGGTAGGTATAGCATATCCTTGTATACTTAAATCAATATTTTATTGTATAACAATGGTGTGATGACTATGGAATCAGATAGCTAAACTTCCCTGCGTGCATGGGGGAAGGGGGGAAGCATTGACAAGAGAAGGATAAATGGAGGAAGAAATGGATAAGGGAAAGAAGAAGGAAGCCATTGACCCAATCATCATGGAGGAAGATTAGATAAAGAATATAATGGCAATAGTTGGAAAGACATGGAGGACCCTACCAATATAAGATGAATAATAAGAAGAGAGCCATAGTTGATAGAGAGGGCTTGGTTAGTGATGAATAAGAGGTAGAGGATCTTTGGGATGTGGAGCAGATTGAGGAAATCATCTGTGCAACTTATGAAAGGAAAATAGGTGGTCCAAGGTAAGGAACAGAAGGCATAACTCCAATCCAAATCCATGTCAGTGTGGAACCCATAATCCCATGTGCGACTAGTACACCAGAAAGAACATCAACATTTAGATAAAGAAATTTTAGTGGAAGAAAGACAGAAGGAAGTACATCCAAACAAGGAGCAACAACAGGAGGAGCCAATTCAGGAAGTAGAAGTCAAAATATCTACACTGCACAAAGGTAGTAGTTCAATAGAGTTCAGGATGGCAGAACATGATCCCACCATCAGGTTACCATAATTTTAGGGAGAGGCATCTAAGGACCCCAAAAATCCCCTATTGATCTGTGAGAATATATGGGAAGCAAAGAATATCATAGATGAGGATACACAACTTGCGTAGTTAGCTATCACTCTAAGAGACCATGCACTGGATTGGTACATGAGCCTAGTTGTAAATAGTCCACTGGGAGTAACAAGGACTATTGTAGATGTGAAGAAACTATTAATCAATAATTTTCATAATCCTAGCTCAGAAGATCAGTACATGAATGAGATGATTGAAATCGATAAAAAAACATGTGATTTTGTGTGGGAGATTGATCAAAGGTTTAAACATGTAAAAGGTAAGATGAAGTATGTAATGACTGACATGCAACATAAGAACTTATTTTTGAACTCATTGTTACCACATTTGAAATACCCATTAAGACAACAGAAGTTCCAAACTCAAGAAAAGGCTTTGCAGGCAGCCTTACAACTGGAAGAGAACCAATATCAGAAGATAGATCCAACAATAGAGGAGTTGAAGGAGGATATGAAGAACCTTACATTTCAACTGAACTAGAATAAAGGAAAAGAGAAATAAAAGTTGTTTGGCGTACCATATGTAGGACAGAAGGTCATCCAACAATAGAGGAGTTGAAGGAGGATATGAAGAACCTTACATTTCAACTGAACTAGAATAAAGGAAAAGAGAAATAAAAGTTGTTTGGTGTACCATATGTAGGACAGAAGGTCACCATAAGAATGAATGTGCAACTTTTTCGCAGTACATGGTAACAGGAGTACCAAACCCTTTGCCAAAAGGAGGACCATGGAGCGAGATATGTAAGCCACATGGGCATGATCCATATCATTGTCCCATCATGCAAAAGTACTAGACAGTACCCAAGAGTTCATACTGCAAGTTTTGCAAGTCAGTGGGCCATAATGATAAAGATTATAGGACAATGGAGCTAATGAGGGAAAGAACTTCAGATACCTATAGGGTGTAGGCAGAAATGATGGCAGGGAAAGTTGCACCTCAGTTTAACTAGGTACCACCTCCATACAACACTACACAACAATAGTATAAAATTGTGTAGCCACAATATAATAGCACACAGCCACAGTATAACCCCATGCAGTATAATTAGGTACCTCAATGTAAGACACAATGAGGAGATCAAGTTGGATACAGAGGTAGAGGATGAGGTAGAGGAGGATTTGGAAGAGGAATAGGTCCAGTAGTGTGACACAACTTCCAACAGCTAGGACATTATTCAAGGGAATGTCCACTCCCACCAGTGACATGTATGTACTATCGCACAACAGACCATGATACAGAGGAATGCCCAACACTTTTGGGAAAGATTCAAGAAAAGAGGAACCAGAACAACTAGAATGTTCAGTGGATCTCTGCAGAAGCCAGGGAGGATGGAAGAAATATCAACATAGTCACACAAGGAGATGTCATGAGGAAAATATCTCTATGGAATGGGGTAAACCACAACAGATCGAAATGACTATAGAAATCAACTCTAATGTCAAGTATCCTATATAAGAAAATATGATAACAAGACAAGATAAAGAGCCTACCTCATTCAGACGTTCGATGAAGTTCATCGTTGAGCACTTGACTCAAATAAATACACCTACAAATTGTCCTCAAAAACCAAGAAACACAAGCATATGGTGATAATATATAAAGTTAGCACATTCAATAGAATAATCCATCAATATTCATAAAAAACTATGCCCATGGAATAACAATTCAAATATTTGCAAGACATTAATTAGATGAGAAAAGAGTAGTTCTATTAAAATGTAATCAACAGAAGTGAATGAATTACAAACTTCTATGTCAACATGGTTCATAACTGAGAATCTAAGTCCCTTCCAGCTAGGCCTCCACCACTTCAATCCTTCACCAAAGGAAAGCTCATATAAGAGAGACAATGAGGTTCTCAATCAAGTAGGGAAGAGCTTGGGGACTGAACAATGTGTTCAAACTTGAAAGGATAAAGGGATGCAGACTCAATATGAAGTGAATAATTTATCCAGAGTAATTGTGCTCTCAAATTTGAATTATTCTCCTCTTTTCCACAGCTTGGATATGGCCCATTTATAGCCTTCAAATGGAACTGAAGGGTCGACTCAAAACTTTTCCAGTATATGGAAGGTCAAGGATCATGGATCTCGTGACGTGACATGGAAACCCAACACCATTTTAATTTTGGTCAAAAAAATTGATGTATGTGGGATGTAGTGGTGTAACCTACATATACACATGTTCTATAATAGTTAGGGCGCATATATGTGGAAAAATATTATTTTTAGCTCTGAGAACTGCAAAAAGGGGACTTCAAGACGTCATAGGGAAATGGAAAAAGGCCTTCTGAGAAAATTTCCATAGGGTGAGGAAAATCTTGCTATAATAGATGCCCCCTAATGTGTGATGTCATAGGACTATCTTTGATGGACGAAATACATTATAATACCCAGAAGTGGAGTAATAGAGATCCAACTGGATGAACTAGTTGTTCATGAGAATATTACAATATGTACTCGCTTTGCGCACATGGCTGGCAATTGAATTACACTGTAGATCCATGTGAAAATATACCAAACATTTTTCCATGGCCATGAATAGGAAATACAAAGGTGGATACATGTCGAAGGTTGTCATAGTCATAAACAAGGCCCAGTAAAACCAGTCTCAAAATCAATCTAAATACATCTGTATATAATGGAGTACAATCTAATCTCCCATGGTCACTAAAGTCATATAGGTACTGGTCCGATGAAATATAGCAATAGCTCAGGAAATTTGTGATTATGAACTGATGTCTTCAATTCTTATACATGATCCTTCAAAGGTGAAAGTATACATCATGTGAATAAAGGAATTGAGGTTGAACACAATGAGACTTTGTTTGATTACCGGTCATTAAGGTATACCATTAACAAACGCGAGACAGCCTACCGATAATGAAAGTATGTATCAAGGCACCAAGTACATTCTTACAAATGTGAATAAAGGTGTTGAGGTCGAACACTTAAAGAATCCATCGATCAAAAGGCATTGATTTATTCCCATTTTTTGATGGCGGGAGAACCTACCACTAATGACTGCAAGCCTCGAGGTACTCATAGGACTCTAGGTCTCATTTCTAGAATAGATGGGTTGAAGTCAATGGAAGGAGACTCGCTGAAAGGAGAGAATTGAGGAATCTCTCATCATTCAAAAAGAGGTACAAAGCAGTAGCTTGACGATGTTGGCACATGGGCAGACCTAGGGTTCAATACTATAACAACGCACCAACAAAACCCTAACTACCGACCCTTTTGGCAACACCTGTGAAGCAGATGAAGTCTCACCTGAGGTAGAGGCAGGGGTGGTTGTAGGACTCCAGTGTATGCAACCTTAGCTGGGACATAGATCTGTGACTGTAACACCTTAATAGGGCACTTAGCAGTTATAGTTCATCGATATCCAGTCTTAGTTTACAACACAGTTAAACCCTAATTACAGAGCATTGTAGTATTTAACCAGATCTACTATATTCAAGCACTAAGCACACCCACATAGGCCAGATCTACCATTCATCTATATTGAAGCACTAAGTAAATTAACATACAACCACATCAATACATTGCACAAAGCAGAGAAACACATCATGTACATGGTTCACCCCCACCCTGGGGCTACGTCCACCAATTCTTCATCTTCTTTATTAGCTTCTTCAATCAGTTACATGCACAGAGCCACAAAAAACCTACTCCGCAGAGGACAGGATATCTGCGCACCTCGCTAGATCCTCCTTCCTCGGGCTAGGTTATAGCACTAAGCCTCTTCTCGATCTCTTACACTCACTTGCACTGAGCTATGCAAGCCTCATATACTATGCACAAAATCAATCTCCACTCATCACTTAGCACTTTCGATCACATAGATCGAACTAATTCCTACATCGCTCAACCTTCTATTTATACTTTACAAAATAGGCCTAAGCATGGGTAAACCCATGGGCTGACATCCCCATACCCATTACATAATCCTGAATCCCAAAAAGGGCCCTAAAAGGGGCCAAGATCCTGCGATCTCCACTTCATCTTGTGCTCTGCCTTCGACAGCCTGTCGAAGTCCCAAAAATAGATCAAACCTGACCAAGTATCCTCAAAACTTTGTTAAGGGCCAACAGGCCCCCAACACTCATTTGTGACTCGTCTCGAGTCACTCTGATCTGGGTAGCTCAGTTTCAAAATCCTTGAGCTTGGCTCGAGCTGCTTCGACTTGTTTTTGTGCCATGTCCTCATGTTCAATGAACTCTTGTATGATTGCTTCGTTGATAGGTCCCTCTAGGCATTGTTCAGCTGCAGTGACGACTTGCTCCAGTTCTGCTCCTCGACCTTTGATCTCTGTGAACAATTGGTAAGCCTCATCCTTTAGAGGTTGGAGCCTCTGAGTCACTTCCATGATTTTTCTATGAATAGTGTGGACCTGCATTTGGGCAGTGTGTTGCTCTTGGGATCGCTTCATCCTTTCAACAACTGACAAGGGTTTCAACTATGCATGTATTGTTTCTACTTGATACTTAACCTCTTGGAGCTGTGACTCTAGTGTCTTCAGTTCTAGATTCTCAGTGAGTCGCTCATACGTCTAGGCACTGTGATCACTCAATTTATTACATTCCATGGTGAGGCCCTTGATTCTTTCAACTGCACTTCGAGAAGTTTCTTCTCTCTGATCCCTTACATCATGCGAAGTGTCGGGCATTGTGTGGAGCTATAAGTCTGATATTCGTTGTTGTGGCTGCTGGATAGATTCTATGAGTTTCTCTACTTGATGTGTGACTCAGTCTTCTGCCTGTGGATTTAAGCCTGTCATAGAGCGAAGTGCTATGTTGACTACTTCTTTCACTTCAAGTTTCTCTGTGAGAAACTATTCTTTTTCTTGTTGCATCTGTGTTTTCTCCTCTTCCAATTTTTTCTGGAGAGAAACCTTCTCCTGCTTTGCAACTCGACGTTGTTCTACAAGTACTCCTTGCACTTTCTTCAAGGCCTGGGTGGCTTGTTCTATTTCTTCTTATTCTCAATGAAGGCGAGCTTCGATTGCATCTGCTAGTTGGTGGAGTTGGGTTGGCTCATCTCCCAACTCTAGTTCTCCCAATGGCAGGGGTGCAGTGGACACTACGCAACTGGACTGAAGGGCCTATTGTACCCCTCAGAGTTCGACCTCAATTATTTTGTACATTTCCTCCTACTTGGCTTCTTATTTCTCCATGATTTCCTGCAAGGCGTCATTTAGGGCTGCTATGATGAAGTCAAAATTATTGGTAGTGAGTACAGTCTGCATCTT